>JAULKM010143591.1:0-18005 GCA_032355605.1 Rubia tinctorum | reverse complement strand
ATCAAATTTAGTACACAACTGGATCTTGAAAATTTCTTAAACCTCAGTTATTTTCCATGACTTGTATCTTTCTAATTCGAATCAATTAAATTTCTAGCCCAAACACTCCCAATTAAAATGGTTATTTACTCAATTAAAACACATGCCAATTTTGACCTTTGATTTTGCAGTTGACTGAAAATATAATAGTTTTAAGGAGCTGAACTTCAAACTAAAGTGTAAGACATTGAAAGGCCTAAATAATTCCGAAGAGGTTGCGATATAGAGCTTTTCTACTATGAAGGTCACATGCTAATCTTTCACCACCAAAAATTTATGAAAAATTATAAGTCATCAAACTATCACGCTCTAATTATGTTGCTCTTCATATCCAAAAATAATTGTCATTGCCAGATGGATGTAATAGCATGATTGAGATTATTGGTCATGCAATAAAATCACGGAGACTGGCAAGAATTGTTTTGAAGGCCAATTTACATGGAGAAAGAAACTGAAATTTCACGATTGGCAAAGTTGGAGTCCCCACTATCTCCTCTTTAGATTTGCTATCGTATACCACACACACACACACACACATATATTTACATACATATTTGATAAGATAATAAAGATAAAAGTTCAAAATTAAATAATACAGTTAGCAAGCCAACGTATGGACTCTATACCGTGGGTGCACGACACAATACGTGCACGACCCTAATGTGCAGTCTAGGTGTCGCGTTGCACGAACACCCAGTCTACTCCAATTTGACTTATCAAAATTCTTTTCCGGTCTAATCCAAAATCATATATTTTTGGTCCTGACCAGATGGACCAATATTTTTCTCTGATCAAATCCGGCAATCGACTGATCAAATCATGAGAACCTGGCTCCTACTTACAGGATTGAAAATTGAGATTAAACTTAGCACTTAGCTAGATCTTGGAAATTTTCAAAACCTCAGTTAATTTTCCTTGGTTGTAACTTTGAACTCAAATGAATTCAATTTCTAGCCAAAAAACACCCAATTAAAATAGTAATTTAAACAAATAAAAGACATACAAATTTTGACCTTTAATTTTGTAGTTGACAAAAAATATACTCCCTCGGTTCCAGTTTAAACTGCATAGAATCTTTTTTTACGTTCTTCATGAAATATTTTTGACCATTGATATGTTTAACTACGCATAGTAAAAAAATAAAAAGTTAATAATTATAAACTAATTATTACAACGAATCCAACAATATCACATATGATAATATTATTTTTTATATATTTATTACAATATGTAGTCAAAGTTTGACGGTGTTGACTTTTCAAATAGTAAAATTGAAACTTAAATTGGGACAGAGGGAGCAGTAGATTAAAAGAGCTAAATTTCAAACTAAGGTGTATGCCCCGGAGGTTGCGATATAGAGGCCGTCTACAATTAAAGTCGCAGTTGACCATTTCAACAGTAAGTTTTTCTTTAATGTCCATCTCCATAAGAAAATTCTCATTTTCAAATAGCATTAAGGACACAAAAGCTACAACTTGATGAAACAGCTGACTTACACTTGATGTCCGATCAAGCAGCCACTCATGATCATTGGATAACGAAACCAAAAATGGAAATCAACTATAATTTCATTTACAATAAACCCGGGCAATACGCACAAAATCAGCCCAAATTGCAATCCATTACATTTGATCATGATCACCATTGATTTTTTTTAAACATATGATATTAATTAGAGTTTTCAGCTTCAAATAATAACGAATCCAAGTAATAACTGAAATATAATCAGTGAACTTTTCAAACATTGTGACAAAAATTTCTTTATTTTAATCATTTTAGGAATTGTTGGTTCCTTTTTTTGTTTTGAAAAAGGGATTGTTGGTTTCTGGTTTCAAAAAGGAGTTTTTTGTTTTTGGAAACATTTACATCGCAAATTTTGGAACACATATGACATCTATCATATTATTCCAATATATGCGGACAAGAGCTCTAGTGCAACAACATATATACCTAGACTTTATATGCACGCATCATGCACGTTAATTCAAGATTCTTATAACCCTTGGTATCTAAAAATTGTTCAGATAGGCCTCATGTTTCCTTCACCAACAATTCAAAGTTTTTCACACTGCTAACTAGTGCTCCTATGGAAACTGAAGTTAAGAATTCTGCATCCTTTCCTCAATACCCTGAGAAGGTTTTGGAAGCCACTGGTACGTTGGACCCACTAATGATCATTGAATTTTTTAACCAAAAATGAAAATCCACCATTATTTCATTTACAATAAACCCATGAAATACACACAAAATACCCCCAAACTACACTCTATTATATTTTTTCGTGATCACCATTGAAAGTTTTAAGAATATGTTATTAATCAGAGTTATCCACTAAAAATAATAATGAATCCAAATAATAACTTAAATATAATCACTGAACCTTTTAAACATTGTGACAAGAAGTTCTTAATTTTAAACATCCCAGGGACTTTTGGTTCCTAGTTTCAAAAATGAGTTTTTTTTGGAAACATTTACATCGCAATTTGTGGAACACATATGCATCTATTATATTTTCCAATATATATGGACAAGATCTCGAGAGCAACAACCTATATACCTAGAATTTATATGAACACACCATGCACATTAATTCAAGATTCTTGTAACCCTTGGTATCTAAAAAGTGTCGAGATAGGCCTCATGTTGCCTTCGCCAAAGATTCATTTTTTTCACACTGCTCACTTGTTCTCCAATGGAAACTGAAGGTAAGAATCTTGCATCATTTCCTAAATACTCTGAGGTCGTTTTGAAAGGGCAAAAATACGTCATTACTCTATTTTCATTTTGAATATAATTATTATTTTTCAAAGATTTTATGTTCTAGTAGATAAGATCTCATGTACAGCAAGAAAAATACATATTATCTATATGCACACACCATGCATGTAACTTTCCATTTTTTCGTGCATATTTGTACTTAGAAATCCTACGTTCATCATTTTCACAAGCGTAGCAGGCAACTGAAATTCTAAAATTTGAAATCCTAAAAAAAAAAAAATTTGAGTATGCCACCACAACGTCGCCCATTGGTGAGGAGTACACTTATTTTCACAGCTTCCTTAGTCGTTAGATGGGATAAAATCACAAGGAGGATATCATCTGTTAATCGAAAGATCAAATCATAAGGACCTGGCTTCTTGCTAAGGGACTGAAAAGTGAGACAAACTAAGTACACAACTAGATTTCAGAAATTTCTAAAACCTCAGTTATTTTTCATGAGTTATAACTTTGTAATTTGAATCAATTCAATTTCTAGCCTAAAAACACCCAATTCAAATAGTTATTTAATCAATTAAAAAACATACCAATGTTAACCTTTGATTTTGCAGTTGACTGAATACATAGTAGTTTTAAGGAGCTGGTCTCCAAGCTACGGAATAAGCCATCAAAATGACTAGACAATGTCACCCGTTTATGTACCAGTCCCCGTCTCAGTGCTACATAGTCATCCTTCAATACATATATGGTTTCGAGCCCCAGCATAGTCCCTCTCAAAAAATCAATTTCTAGCATAAATTTTGAAAGAAAGTTCTTTTTTAACGTCCATCTACTTAAGAAAATTTCAAATTCAAATAGCATTGAGGATGAAAAAGCTACGACATGATGAAATTTTTAACTTACACTTAATGTCCAATCGAGCAGCCACTCATGATCATTGAATATATAAACCAAAAATGGAAATCCACCACAATTTCATTTACAATAATCCCGAGCAATAAGCACAAAATTAGACCAAACTACACATCATTATATTTGACATGATAACCATTGAAAATTTTATAAATATATTACGATAATCCAAGTTTCCCACTTCAAATAATAACGAATCCAAATAGTATTTGAAATATAATCAGTGAACTCTACAAAGAATGTGACAAATAGTTCTTGATTTTAATCATTTTAGGGATTGTTGATACCTAGTTTCAAAAAGGATTTTTTAAAAAAACATTTACGTCGCAAATTTTGGAGCACGTATAACATCTATCTATTTTTCCAATATATGTGGACAAGATCTCAAGTGCAACAACCAATATACCTAGACTTAATATGCACACATCATGCACGTTAATTCTAGATTTTTTAAACTCTTTCTATCTAAATAGTGTTGAGATAGGCCTGATGTTGCCTTCACCAAAGATTAAAAAAATTCACACTGCTCATTGTTACTCTTATGGAAACTGATGTTAGGAATCCTGCATCCTTTCGTCATTACCCTGAGCTGGTTCTTGAAGCTATTCGTTCATTTGACCCAAAGAATGGGCACAAATAAGTCATTACTCAATTTTGATTTTGAATATCATTAATCATTTTTCATAGTGTTTAGGTTTAGGTTTATAAGATCTCATGTACAACAAGAAAAATACATATTATCGATAAGCACACACCATGGATGCATCATGCACATAACTTTCCATTTTTCGTGCATATCTGCAGTTAGGAATCCTACGTTTATCATTTTCACAAGCGTAGCATACTACTAAAATTTGTTAAATTTTAAATATTACAAAAACAAAGCATAGGAGTATGCCCCCAAAATGTCACCCATTGGTTGAGAGTACACTAATTTTCATAGCTTCCTCAGTTCTTAGATGGGATAAAATCACGAGGAGGATATAATCTGCTAATCGACATATCAAATCATGGGGGCCTAGATCCTTGTTACGGGACTGGAAATGGAGATCAAACTTAGTACACAACTAGATCTCAGAAATTTCTAAAACCTCAGTTATTTTTTATGATTTGTAACTTTATAATTCGAATTAATTCAATTTCTAGCCTAAAACACCCAATCAAAATGGTTATTTAATCATTTAAAAAACTTACCAATTTTGACATTCGATTTTGCAGTTGATAGAATATATAGTAGATTTAAGGAGCTAACCTCCAAGTTAGGGCATAAGCCATCAAAATGCCTAAACAATGTCGCCCGTTTATGTACTCGTCCTCGTCTTAGTGCTACACATTCATCCTTCAACACATAATGATTCCTAGTGCCTGCATCGTCCCTCTCGGAAAATCAATTTCTAGAATAAAATTTAATAGAAAGTGCTTCTTTAAAGTCCATCTGCATAAGAAAAATATCATATTCTAATAGCATTAAGGACACAAAAGCTAGGACATGATGAAACTGCCGACTTAAACTTGATGTCCAACCGAGCAGCCATTCATGATCATTGAATATTTAAACAAAAAATGGAAATCCACCATTATTTCATTTGCAATAAACCCTAGCAATAAACACAAAATTAGCCCAAACTGCTCTCCATTTTATTTATTCATGATTACGATTGAAAATTTTATAAATTAATTATATTAATCTAAGTTTTCCACTTAAAATAATAATGATTCCAAATGATAACTTAAATATAATTAGTGAAGTTTTTAAACAGTGTGACAAAAAGTTCTTGATTTTAAACATCTTAGGGATTGTTGGTTCCTAGTTTCAAAAAGGTGTTCTTTTTGGAAACATTTACATGATAAATTGTGGAACACATATGACATCCATCATATTTTTCAAATATATATGGACA
Source organism: Rubia tinctorum (assembly GCA_032355605.1). Classification (NCBI taxonomy): domain Eukaryota; kingdom Viridiplantae; phylum Streptophyta; class Magnoliopsida; order Gentianales; family Rubiaceae; genus Rubia; species Rubia tinctorum. Next base: position 12,435 of record JAULKM010143591.1, on the reverse strand, counting down.
AGATCTCGAGTGCAATAAACTATATACCTAGACTTTATATGCACTCATCATGCACGTTAATTCAAGATTCTTGTAACCCTTAGTATCTAAAAAGTGTTGAGATAGGCCTCATATTTCCTTCACAAAAGATTTAAAGGAAACTGAAGTTAAGAATCCTGCATCATTTCCTCAATACCCTGAGATTGTTTTGGAAGCCATTGATTCGTTGGACCCAAAGAAGGGTGTACATAAGTCATTACTTAATTTTCCTTTTAAATATATTTATTAATTTTTAAAGTTTTTAGGTTTTTGTAGATAAGATCTCATGTACAGGAAGAAAAATACATATTATCTATATGCACACACCATGCACGTAACATTCTGTATCTCGTGCATATCTGCACTAAGGAATCCTATGCGTATCACTTTCATAAGCATGGAAGGCTACTAAGATTCTAAAATTTGAAATCCTACAAAAAAACAAAGATTAGGAATATGCCACCACAACGTCGCCTATTGGTGAAGAGTGCACTAGTTTTCACATCTTCCTCAGTCGGTAGATGGGATAAAATCACAAGGAGGATATCATTTGTTAAATGAAAGATCAAATCATGAGGACATGGCTCCTTATTACAGGACTGAAAATGTAGTCAAACTAAGTATACAACTAGATCTTGAAAATTTCTAAAACCTCAGTTATTTTTTATGAGTTGTAACTTTCTAATTCAAATTAATTCAATTTCTAGCCTATAAACACCCACTTAAAATGGTTATTTAATCAATTAAAAAATACCAATTTTAACCTTTGATTTTTCCACTTGACTGAATAAATAGTAGTTTTAAGGAGCTGACCTCCAAGTTACGGCGTAAGCCATCGAAATGCATAAACAATGCCGCCCATTTATGTACTTGTCCCCATCTAAGTGCTACATAGTCATCATTTAACACATATATGGTTCCGAGAGCATGCATAGTCCCTCTCGAAGAAGTATATTTTCAAATTCAAATAGCATTAATGACACAAAATCTACGACACGATGAAACTTCCGAGTTACACTTGATGTCTAATCGAGCAGCCACTCATGATCATTAAATATATAAATAAAATATGGAATCCACCATAATTTAATTTAAAATAAACCCGAGAAATACGCCCAAAATTAGCCCAGACTGCACTCCGTTATATTTGATCCTGATAGCTATTGAAAATTTTATAAATATACCACATAAATCCGAGTTTTCCATTTCAAATAATAAAGAATCCAAATAATAACAGAAATATAATTAGTGACCTTTTCAAAGACTATGAAAAAAAGTTCATTATTTTAATCATTTAAGGATTGTTGATTCCTAATTTCAAAAAGAAGTTTTTTTTTGGAAACATTTACATCACAAATTTTGGAACACATATGACATCTATCAATTTTTCCAATATATGTGGACAAGATCTCGAGTGCAATAACCAATATACCTAGACTTTATATGCACGCATCATGCTCGTTAATTCAAGATTCTTGTGGCCCTTTCTATCTAAATAGTGTTGAGATAGGCCTCATGTTGCCTACACCAAAGATTCAAATTTTTTCACACTGTTGATTGTTACTCCTAAGGAAACTGAATTTAAGAATCCTACATCATTTCCTCAATACCCTGGGCTGGTTTTGGAAGCTATTGGTTCGTTAGACCCAAAGAAGGGCACAAATAACTCATTACTAAAGTTTCATTTTGAATATCATTATTCATTTTGAATATTTTTTAGGTTTAGGTAGATAAGATATCATGTACAACAAGAGAATACATATTATCGATGTGCACACACCACACACACATCATGCACGTAACTTTGTGTTTTTCATGCATATGTGCACTTAAAAATCTTACGTTTTTCATTTTCACAAGCGTAGCAAGCTAATAAATTTCTAAAATTTGAAATCCTACAAAAATAAAGATCAGGAGTATGCCGCCAAAACGTTGCCCATTGGTTTATAGTACACTAGTTTTCGATTTTTTCTCAGTTGTTAGATGGGATAAAATGACAAGGAGGATATCATCTGCTAAGCAACATATTAAATCATGAGGACCTAGCTCCTTGTTACGGGAATGAAAATGGAGATCAAACATAGTACACAACTAGACCTCGGAAATTTCTAAAACCTCAGTTATTTTTCACGAGTTGTAACTTTCTAATTAGAATCAATTCAATTTCTAGCCTAAACACCCAATTAAAATGGTTATTTAATCAATTAAAAATCATAGCAATTTTGACCTTTGATTTTGCAGTTGAATTAATATATAGTATATTTAAGAAGCTAACCTCCAAGCTAGGGCATAAGCCATCGAAATGCCTAAACAATGTCGCCCATTTTTGTAACCGTCCCCGTCTAAGTGCTACATAGTCATCCTTTAACACATAATGGTTCCTAGCTCTTGCATAGTCCCTCTCGGAAAATCTATTTTAGCATACATCTTAATATTGAGTGCCTCTTTAATGCCCATCTCCATAAAAAAATCTCATATTAAAATAGCATTAAAGACACAAAAGCTACGACATGATGAAACTGCCGACTTACACTTGATGTCCAACCGAGCATCCACTCATAATCATTGGATATTTAAACCAATAATGGAAATCCACCGTAATTTCATTTACAATAAACCTGAGCTATACGCACAAAATTAGCCCAAAATGCACTCCATTATATATGATTATGATTACCAATGAAAATTTTACAAATACATTAAATTAAATATATTTTTCCACTTAAAATAATCACGAATCCAAATAATAACTAGAATATAATAAGGGAACTTTTCAAACAGTGTGACAAAAAGTTCTGGATTTTAAAGATTTTATGGATTAATGGTTCATAGTTTCAAAAAAAATATATATATATTTGGAAACATTTACATTGCAAGTTTTGGAACACAAATGGCATTTATCATATTTTCCCAATATATGTGGACAAGATAAAAATGGTTTCCAAATCAATTAAAAAACATACCAATTTTGACCTTCGATTTTGCAGTTGACTGAATGTATAGTAGATTTAGGGGACTGACCTCCAAGCTAGGGTGTAAGCCATCAAAATGCCTAAAAAATATTGCTTATTTATGTACGCGTCCCTGTCTCAATGCTACACAGTCATCCTCCAACACATAATGGTTCCTAGCACCTGCATAGTTCCTCTCAGAAAATTAATTTCTAGCATACATTTTAATAGTAAGTGCAACTTTAATGTCCATCTCCATTAGAAAAATGTCATTTTTAAATAGCATTTAGGACACAAAAGAAATGACATTATGAAACAGCCGACTTACACTTGATGTCCAATCGAGCAACCACTCAGGATCATTATATATTGAAACCAAAATTTGAAATCCGTCATAATTTCATTTACAATAAACCAGAGTAATAGGCACAAAATTAGCCCAAACTACACTCTATTATTTTTATCATGATAAAAATTGAAAATTTCATAAATATAATATATTAATACGAGTTTTCCGCTTCAAATAATAACGAATCCAAGTAATAACCGAAATATAATCTGTGAACTTTTCAAAGAATGTGAAAACATTTCTTGATTTTAATCATTTTAGGGATTGTTGATTCCTAGTTTCAAAAAGGAGTATTTTTTTTTGGAAACATTTACATCGAAAATTTTGGAAGACGTATGACATTTATCTATTTTCCTGATATATGTGGACAAGATCTCGAGTGCAACAACCAGTATGCCTAGACTTTATTTGCACACATCATGCACGTTATTTCAAGATTTTTGTAACCCTTTGTATCTAAATAGTGTTGAGATAGGCCTCATGTTTCCTTCACCAAAGATTCAAAGTTTTTCACACTACTCATTGTTCCTCCTATGGAAATTGAAGTTAAGAATCCTGCATCATTTCCTCAATACCTTGACCTGGTTTTGGAAGCTATTGGTTCGTTGGAACCAAAGAAGAGCACCGATAAGTTATTTCTCAACTTTCATTTTCAATATCAATATTCATTTTTCATAGCTTTTAGGTTTAGGTAGATAAGATCTCATGTACAACATGAAAAATACATATTTTCTATAAGTACAAACTAGGCATGCATCATGCATATAACTTCAGTTTTTTGTTAATACCTTAACTTAGGAATCCTGCATTTATCATTTACACAAGCGTAGCAGGCTACTAAAATTCTAAAATTTAAAATCCTACAAAAACAAAGCATGGGAGTATGCCAGTACAACGTCGCCCCATTGGTGGAGAGTATACTAGTTTTCTCTGCTTCCTCAGTTCTTAGATGGAATAAAATCACCGGGAGGATATCATCTGCTAATCGACAGATCAAATCATTGGGACCTAGCTCCTTGATACGGGACTGAAAATGGAGATCAAACTGAGTACACAATTAGATCTTGAAAATTTCTAAAACCCCAGTTATTTTTCATGAGTTGTAACTTTCTAATTTGAATTAATTCAATTTTCTAGCCTACAACACCCAATTTAAATGGTTATTTAATCAATTATAAAACACACCAATTTTGACCTTTGATTTTACAGTTGACTGAATCTATAGTAGATTTAAGGAGTTGACCTCAAAGCTAGGGTGTAAGCCATCAAAATGCCTAAATAGAGTCGCCCATTTATGTACATGTCCCCGTCTCAGTGCTACATAGTCAGCCTTCAACACATAATGGTTCCTAGCATCTGCATAATCCCTCACGGAAAATTGATTTCTAGCATACATTTTAATAGTAAGTGCAACTTTAATGTCCATCTCAATAAGAAAAATCTCCAAAAGAAAAATCTCCTATTCAAATACCATTAAAGGCACAAAACCTACGACATGATGAAACTGCAAACTTACACTTGATGTCCAACCGAGCAGCCACTCATGATCATTAAATATTCAAACAAAAAATGGAAATCCGTCATAATTTCATTTACAATTAACCCGAGGAATATGCAAAAAATTACCCCAAAGTGCATTCCATTATATTTGATCATGATAACCATTGAAAAGTTTATAAATATATTACATTAATATGAGTTTTCCACTTAAAATAGTAACGAATCCCTATAATGGCTTAAATTTAATCAGTGAACTTTTCAAAAACTGTGACAAAAGTTCTTGATTTTAATCATTTTAAGGATTGTTGATTCCTAGTTTTAAAAAGGAGATTTTTTTTTGAAACATTTACATCCCAAATTTCTGAATACATATGACATTTATCTATTTTCCAATATATGTGGACTAGATCTCGAGTGCAACAACCAATATAGCTAGAATTTATATGCACGCATCATGCACATTATTTCAAGATTCTTATAACCTTTGTGTCTAAATAGTGTTAAGATATGCCTCATGTTTCCTTCACCAAAGATTCAAAGTTTTTCAAACTGCTCATTGTTGCTCCTGTGGAAACTGAAGTTAAGAATCTTGCGCCATTTCCTCAATACCCTGGGCTGGTTTTGTAAGCTATTGGTTCGTTAGACCCAAAGAAGGGAACAAATAAGTCATTACTCAATTTTCACTTTCAATATCATTATTTATTTTTCATAGTTTTTAGGTTTAGGTAGATAAGATCTCATGTACAACAAGAAAAATACATATTGTTTATATGCACACACTATGCACACATCACGCACATAACTTTCAGTTATTCGTTCAAATCTGCACTTAGGAATCCCACATTTATCATTTTCACAAGCGTAGAAGGCTACTAAAATTCTAAAATTCGAAATCCTACAAAAACAAAGCATAGGAGTATGCCATCACAACGTCGCCCATTGATGGAGAGTACACTAGTTTTCACAACTTCTGCAGTTTTTAGATGGGATAAAATCACAAGGAGGATATCATCTGATAATCGACTGATCAAATCATGAGGACCTAGCTCCTTGTTACAGGACTGAAAATGAAGATCAAACTTAGTACTCAACTATATCTCAAAATTTTCTAAAACCTCAGTTATTTTTCTGAGTTGTACTTTTCTAATTCGGATCAAGTCAATTTCTAGCCTAAAATTCTCAATTAAAATGGTTATTTAACCAATTAAAAAATTACCAATTTTGACCTTCGATTTTATAGTTGATTGAATATATAGTAGATTTAAGGAGTTAGCCTCCATGCTAGGGCGTAAACAATCAAAATGCCTAAACAATTTCGCCTGTTTATGTACCCGTCCCCGTTACAATGCTACATAGTCATCCTTCAACACATAATGGTTCCTAGCGCTTGTATAGTCCCTCTCGGAAAATTGATTCCTAACATACATTTTATTAGTAAGTGCTTCTTTAATGTCCATATTTATAAGAAAAGTTTCAAATTCAAATAGCATTAAGGACACAAAAGCTACGACATGATGAAACAGCCGACTTACACTTGATATCCAACCGAGCAGCCACTCGTGATCATTAAATGTTTAAACAAAAAATGTAAATCCACCATAATTTAATTTACAATAAACCCGAGCAATACACACAAAATTAGCCTAAATTGCACTCCATTATATTTGATCATGATTACCATTGAAATTTTATAAATATATTATACTAATCAGGGTTTTCCACTTAAAATAATAACGAAACCAAATAATAAATGAAAAATAATATTTTTTAAAATTTGAAAGCCACCACAAAAGGGGAGGAGATTATTTAGAGGCTCCCTAAACCTCATTATAAAATAAAAGAAGAAAGTAAGTTACATCGGATGCAAAATGTAAAAAAAAACTTTTATATGAGTGAGATTGATTTACATTCTTTTAAAAAGACCATAGATCAATCCATGATTAGTAAAATTTGTGAGACACTATTTTTAGTCTCAAATTCCTACTGAAAGGAAGTCCTTGCTAATTGTTGATTTGTTTTTATTCTTCTCCAAGTGTGCAGCTTGTCCTGTCCAAGCTTAATCTAAAGATCACTGTGGTGTTCTGTTGATGTGAGAATGGTTTTCTTCTTGATCCGTAGAGCTGGTTTTGCAAGGTAGTTCCCTGGGTGATTGATTTCCATGTAGATGTGGCTAGCTTCACTTCCATTTTTCCTTTCAATTCTTCGATGATCCTGCAGTTTACAATTGATTGCCATGGTAGACTTGATTTGTTGTTGACAACGTGAATGACTTGTTGATTATCCATCTCCAGTACAATCAATGAACTTTTCAAATGTTGTGACAAAAAGTTCCTGATTTTGATCATTTTAGGGATTGTTGGTTCCTTTTTCTTTCTCTTTTTTTTTAAAAAAAAGGGATAGTTGGTTCCTACTTTCAAAAATGAGTTTTTTGGAAACATTTACATCACAAATTTTGTAACATGTATGACATCTATCATATTTTTCCAATATATGTGGACGAGATCTCGAGTGAAACAACATATCTACCTAGACTTATATGCACGCATCATGCAGGTTAATTCAAGAATTAAAAATGTCTAGATAGGCCTGATGTTGCCTCTACCAAAGATTCAAAGTTTTTCACACTGCTCACTGTTGCTCCTACGAAAACTGAAGTGAAGAATCTCGCATTCTTTCCTCAATACCCTGAGCAGGTTTCGGAAGCCACTGGTTCGTTGGACCCAAAGAAGGGCACAAATAAGTCATTACTAAATTTTCATTTTGAATATAACTATTCATTTTTCATAGATTTAGGTTTAGGTAGATGATCTCATGTAAAACAAGAAAAATATATATTATCTATATGCACACACCATGCACGCATCACGCGCGTAACTTTCTGCTTTTTGTGCATATTTGCACATAAGAATCCTACGTTTATCATTTTCAAAAGCGTAGCAGGCTACTAAAATTCTAAAATTTGAAATTGTACAAAAACAAAACTTAGGAGTATGCCACTACAATGTCGCCCATTGGTGGTGAGTAAACTAGTTTTAACATCTTTCTCAGTCGTTAGATGGGATAAAATCACAAGGAGGACATCATCTGTTAATCGACAAATCAAATTATAAGGACCTGGCTCCTTATTATGGTACTAGAAATGAAGATCAAACTTAGTACACAACTAGATCTCGGAAATTTCTAAAACCTCGTTTATTTTTCATAAGTTATAACATTATCATTCTAATCAATTCAATTTCTAGCCTAAAAACACCCAATTAAAATGGCTATTTAATCAATTAAAAATATACCAATTTTGACCTTTGATTTTGTAGTCGACTGGATATATAGTAGATTTAAGGAGCTGATCTCCAAGCTAGAGCGTAAGCCATCGAAATGCCTAAACAATGTCGCATATTTATGTACATGCCCCCATCTGAGTGCCACATAGTCATGCTTCAACACATATATGGTTCCTAGCGTCTACATAGTCCCTCTCGGAAAATCAATTTCTAGCATACATTTAAATAAAGTCTGCTTTTTCAATGTCCATCTCCATAAAAAAATCAAATTCCAATAGCATTAATGACACAAAAGCTACGACATGATAAAATTGCCGACTTAGACTTGATGTCCAACCGAGCAGCCACTCATGATCTTCGAATATATAAACCAAAAATGGAAATCCACCATAATTCCATTTATAATAAACCACAGGAGTACGCACAAATTTAGCCCAAACTGAGCTCCATTTTATTTGATCATGATTCCCGTTAAATTTTTTAAAAATATATTATATTAATCATAGTTTTCCGCTTTAAATAATAATGAATCCAAATAATAACTGAAATATAATCAGTGAACTTTTCAAACAGTGTGACAAAAAGTTCTTGATTTTAATCATTTTAGGGATTGGTTGTTCCCAGTTTCAAAAACCAGTTTTATTTTTTTGGAAACATTTACATCGCAAATTTTTGAACACATGTGACATATATCATATTTTTCCAATATATGTGGATAAGATCTCGAGTGCAACAACCTATATACCTTGACTTTATATGCACGCATCATGCACGATTATTCAAGATTCTTGTAACCCTTGGTATCTAAAAAGTGTCGAGATAGTCCTAATGTTTCCTTCACCAAAGATTCAAAGTTTTTCACAGTGCTCATTGTTGCTCCTATGGAAACTAAAATTAAGAATCCTACATCATTTCCTCAATACCCTGAGCTGGTTTTGGAAGCCATTGGTTCGTTGGAACTAAAGAAGGGCACGGATAAGTCATTACTCAATTTTGATTTTAAATATCATTATTTATTTTTCATAGTTTTTAGGTTTAGGTTGATAAGGTCTCATGTACAACAAGAAAAATAAATATTGTCTATATGCACGCATCATGCACGTAACTTTCTAATTTTTATGCATATCTGCACTTATGAATCCTACGTTTATCGTTTTCACCAGCGTAACAGGCTACTAAAATTCTAAAATTTGAAATCCTACAAAAAAAATTAGGAGTATGCCAACACAACATCGCTCATTGGTGGAGAGTACACTTCCCAGTCGTTAGATAGGATAAAATCACAAGGAAGATTTCATCTACTAATGACAGATCAAATCATGAAGACATGGATCCTTGTTATGGGACATTAAATGGAGATCAAACATAGTACACAACTAGATCTCAGAAATTCCTAAACCTCGGTTATTTTTCATGAGTTGTAACTTTCTAATTCCAATCAATTCAATTTCTAGCCTAAAAACTCCCAATTAAAATTGTTATTTAATCAATTAAAAAGTTTCCAGTTTTAACCTTTTATTTTGCAGTTGACTGTATATATAGTAGATTTAAGGAGATAATATCCAAGCTAGGGCATAAGCAATTGAAATGCCCAAATAATGTCGCCCGTTCATGAACCCTTCCCCGTCTCAGTGCTACATAGCCATACTTCAACACATATAAGGTTCCTAGAGCCTACATAGTCCTTCTTGGAAAATCAATTTCTAGCATACATATTAATAGTAAGTGTTTTTTTTAATGTCCATCTCCATAAGAAAATTCTTATATTCGAATAGCATAAAGGACACAAAAGCTACGACATGATGAAACAACCGACTTACACTTGATGTCCCACAAAGTAGCCACTCATGATCAATGAATATTTAAACCAAAAATAAAAATCCACCAAAATTTCATTTACAAGAAACCCGAGCAATACGCACAAAATTAGCCTAAACCGCACTCCGTAATATTTGATCATGATTACCATTGAAAATTTTATAAATATATGAAATTAATCAGAGTTATCCACTTTGAATAATAACAAATCCAAATAATAGTTGAAATATAATCAGCAAACTTTTCAAACAGTGTGACAAAAAGTTCTTCATTTTAATCTCTTTAGGGATTGTTGGTTCCTAGTTTCAAAAAGAAGTTTTTTTTGGGAATAATTTACATCACAAATTTTGGAACACATATGACATGTATCACATTTTTTTCAATGTATGTGGACAAGATCTCGAGTGTAACAATCTATATACCTAGACTATATATGCACACATCATGTACGTTAATTCAATATATTTGTAACCCTTGGTATCTAAAATGTTTCGAGATAGGCCTCGTGTTGCCTTCACCAAAGATTCAAAGTGTTTCACACTGCTCACTATTGCTCCTATGGAAACTGAAGTTAAGAATGTTGCATCCTTTCCTCAATACCTTGAGCTGATTTTGGAAGCCATTGGTTCGTTTGACCCAAAGAAGGGCACAAATAAGTCATTACTCAAGTTGATTTTGAATATCATTATTCATTTTTCATAGTTTTTAGGTTTAGGTAAATAAGATCTCATGTACAACCAGAAAAATACATATTATCTATATGCACACACCATGCACGTAACTAACTATTTTTCGTGCATATCTGCACTTAGAAATCCTAAGTTTATCCTTTTCACAAGTTTAGTAGGCTACTAAAATTATAAATTTTGAAATCCTACAAAAAAAAAAGTTTAGGAGTATGCCACCACAACGTCGCCCATTGGTGGAGAGTACACTAGCTTTCACAGCTTCCTCAGTCGTTAGATATGATAAAATCACGAGGATATCATCTGCTAATCTACAGATCAAATCATGAGGATCTTGCTCCTTGTTACGGGACTAAAAATGGAGATCAAACTTAGTACACAACTAGATCTCGGAAATATCTAAAATCTCAGTTATTTTTCATGAGTTGTAACTTTTTAATTCAAATCAATTCAATTTCTAGCCTAAAAACACCCAATTTAAATGGTTGTTTGATCAATTTAAAAACATACCAATTTTGCCCTTTGCTTTTGCAACAGATTGAGTACATAGTAGATTTAAGGAGCTGGCCTCCAAACTAGGGCATAAGTCATCGAAATGGCTAAACAATTCCGCTGAGGTTGCGATACAAAGATTGCCTACTATTCAAGTTTTAGGTTGATCTTTCACTGCCAAAAAATTATGAAAAATTATAAGTCATCCAACTTCAAACTCCAATTTTCTTTTTCTTCGTATCAAAACAAACACATCGTTGTCAGGTGTTGCAATTGGTTGAGCGGGTGGAGATGATTAGAACGCTCGCTAGCTTATAACTGCAATTGCAATGTTTTAAACAGTTTGAAATTCAAATGATTATAAATTGAAGAGATAATCCAATCTTATTTTAGTTAAGGTAGACAAAATCTCGGGTATAATAGGCAAAATATTTATCCTCTATTTCACACTTGAAGGCCGTAATTTTTTTAGTTTTTGTGCAAATCTGCACGTAGGAGAATGCTAAAATTTAACACTTTGGCAAGCATTGAATACTACTATAGACATGACATTTTCACAAGCTATTCTCATGCTTTTTATTCAAAAGGCCCAACGATTACATGTGCTCATCAATGCTTCCATACTCATTCTCTCACAACTCTTATAGCACAAAAGTAACACAGACACTACTACAAACTAGATTTATCGTAGCAATTTTTTCAACACTTATTAAAATGTTAGAATAACTTGTAAAATGTTACTTAACCTTTGAAAAGTGTTACCTAAATCTTGAAAAGTAAGGTAATACTTTTAAAAGTATTTCAATTGGATCAACTTAGTATTATTAGCACCTAAAGCAACACTTTCAAAGTGTTACATTAGTCTTAGACCAAGGGCAGTTGTAAAAACCGCTAGCAGTTTCGCACTAATTAAATATATATTATTTCTCTCGTAAAATATCTTTCATCTCACCCTAAGAAACTACTTAATAAAACACCATTTTTTCCTCCACAATAGAAATAAATTATTTTCTACTATTTATGGACCCCGCTTTATTTTCTCAATCATACTCACAATTTTTTTACATTTAATTTAAATAAATGTGTCCATTCAATATAAATTGAATGTGAAATTTAATAATACAATTTCATATTTAAAATTTAATTTTGTTTTTTAAAAAATTATTAAATATTTTGTGAATGTAAATTTTTCCATATTTTTAAAGAAAACACAAATTTTTAATTTTTAAAATAAATTTAACAAATTAAAAAAATCAGAATTTTTGAAAAAAAAGGTTGGGCCGCCAACCGGTTTCTTACCAAGAAATCATGAGGAGGTTTCTTAATAAGAAACCGATCTA
>JAULKM010143580.1:0-18005 GCA_032355605.1 Rubia tinctorum | reverse complement strand
GAAGGCGATCAATCAAACCATTCAATGCAGCATCTCTAAACTTCATTCTTGACCTTGTCATAGGACCAATCATGTTGGTTAGAGGATCACGAACAAAATCCTTGAATGTTTGATCAAGACGTGGAATATCTTCATTTATGGTGGTAGTCGTACCCTGATCTCCATCAAGTTAATATTGAATAAAAAAATTCTAAATAATAAATAAAATAACTAATTAATATTAATTTTAGCTTATAAATTTTTTTAATTAATTATAAATTAATAATTTAAAATGTACTTTCATTTAATACATACATTTAAAATATACTCTTAAAATAATTTCATCTAATTATGCTATTTATTACTCATTTTAAATTTATGTTCTATTGTAATATTAAATAACATATTAATAAATAATAATGTACTTATTCCAAACACCATATAATAGAAATTGTTTTCTTGGTGTTGTCAACTGGGGATATTGAAGTCATTTTAACCAACCTAAACCCAAGTTACTGATTTTAATTCTTTACTATATATAATCAATCATAACTTGTTAAAATATATAACTTCTAAAGATAATATTTAAAACCATAAATATCTCATACTATATCTACATATATCACTTAAGAAAATTCAAAGAAACACATAGTTTGATATAACAAAATGTTCGGATTTTTTTATACAATGATAGAGTACTTTTGATAAAAATATGTATACATATTATTTAGATTTTGATTCTTTACTATATATAATCAATCATACCTTTTAAAAAATATAAATTTTAAAGATATATTTAAAATCATAATTATCTCATACTATATCTATTTATAACTAAAAAATTCAAAGAAACATATAATATGAAATAACAAAATGTTCAAATTTTTTTAATACAATGATAGAAATATGTATACTAATTATTTATTTATTATATATGAAAAGTCAAGTACCATATGATAGAAATTTTTTCCTTGGTGCAGTCAACCGGGGATATTGAAGTCATTTTGACTAATCCAAAACCAAGTTGTCTAAAAATAACATACTAATATTATAGTATGTTAATGATTTTAATTCTTTACTATATATAATAAATCATAATTTTTTAAAATATCTAACTTCTAAAGATATATTTAAAACCACAAATATCTCATACTATATTCATATATCACTAAAGAAAAATCAAAGAAACACGTACTCATAAATACCAAAATGTTCGGGTTTTTTAAACAATGATAGACTACTTTTTATATAAATACGTATACGTACTATTTATTTATTGTATATGCAAAGTCTTGTTTTAAACCAGCTAACTATTAAATGGAGACATTTATAATTAGTGAGACTAATAAGGTCATTTGATATTTATTTTTGTTTATTGCAATGAAATAAACATAATTATGATAAAAAATTAAAATGAATCTCAACATATAAATAATTACTTTTTAAAAAAATTGAATGAAATATTATAAAAAAATAATCCATTTTTATTGTATTCAATATTTAACAATTTCTAACTAAATTAATTGTTTCATTTCATAACTCATATAGTTTTCATTAGATGACTAAATTTTAAAATTTTAAATAAACTTTCTTTTCAATTTACATGTAAGACACAAAATATACATAAAACTTAATGTTAATATTTTAATTAATAATATCGCGCAACGCGCGATGATACTCTGCTAGTTGTTTATAATTTTAATGTTATTGTCAACTTAATATGATAAATTTAAAATTTAAGACCGTGAAAATTATATACATACTATTCAATCATATTCGGGTCTTGTTTGGTCTGGGTTAACAATAATTTGAATCTCTTCAAATTTGGGTCAACAACGATTCAGTTCCTTTTGAATCGGGTATTAGTCGGGTATGATCAGGTATCTTTCAGGTACGGGTCCTTTTGGGTTCGAATTCAGGTTTGGTTCGGGTGCGGGTCCTTTTTGGGTTCGGGTTCAGGTTTGATTCGGGTTCGGGTGTTGTCTGGGTTTGGGTCCAATCGGTTCTGTCAATTTTAGTTCGGGTTCGGTTCGATCGGGTTACTCCGGTTATGGGTTATTGACTGGGTCCCACTATTCGGATGTCAGTTCGATTTTGGTTCGGTTATTTAATTTTGGGTTTTTGGGTTCGGTTATATTTTTGGCAGGTCTATGTATCCTCCCTCCTAATAAAATTATAATTACAATCGTGCATCGTGCATTATACATTTGGCAAATTTTTGGGAAATACCGTTTTCCATATGCTTATGGAAAGAAGGGGTTTAATTTGAACGAGAGAAAGGTAAAAGGTTTTAGTTGCAACATTAAAAATTATTTGGTATGAATCTCCTTGCAAAGACTATGGATTGTGGAATTTTAGATGTTTGACTAAACGAAAGATTTTGAAAACCCTAGTATAGCTGCACAAACTGATCAAAACTAGCCCTCGGGATCTTGAACAGCTCGAGATAAGTGAAGCTAACTACCCCGCAAGATTAGTTCATAAATCGAATGTATTTATACTTAATTAACCTGCAGGATTAAGCAACAATGAAAATAGCTCGTAAGCTCAGAGAATGCTCTCAAAATTTTGAATATATGATTGATAAAAAGTGTTAAAAAACCGTTGGACATCCCCCCCCCCCCCTTATTTTTGGGGTTAGTCTCGGCCATTAAACCCTAATCACACATGGAAACTAAATCGACTTATGACAGTTTTAAGAACCTAAAACCATATCTAATTAAAATATCTAAAATAAATGGTAATCTATGGTAATCTGGTCGAATTCTTCAAGAAGTAATCTTGAAAATATTACCTTATCTAATCTTACCAAATCTAAGTCTAATCAAAATAAAACTGAATATTCTTAACCCTAATGGACTGTATTTTTGAAATCCAGCCCTTCAAACCCCAACATGGCCGAGCTTACAGTCCAAATAACCCAAACTGAAATAATTTTACAACATTTTACAAATATCACATTACCTCATTAAAAAATCAAGTGGGAAAAAAAGAATAGTGTTCTTCAAGACATCTTCAGTTAATCGATAAACTTGAATAATTAATCCAAGCCCTAGCCGATTTGGTCTTGAGTTCTTCATCATGAAGTTGATAAATCAAAGCATCCAATGCCGCATCTCTAAGATTCGTTCTTGACCTTGTCATCGGTCCAGCCATGTCACTTAGATAATCTCGTACATAACCCTTGAATGTTTGATCAAATCGTGGAATGTCATCATTTATGGTGGTAGTCATCTTGGCATCTCCACCATTATTATACAACATGCAGTAGTTATAAGTTTATGACCCGATTAATTCAACCTAAAAAATTATTTTCATTTCTTCTAATTTGCATTTTAAACCTTGGTTTTTTCATAATTAATGGAAAGATCGTTTTTCAAGACACGGACTCTATACAATTACTAAGAAAGAATAATAATTTACTAGAATTTATTATATATCGTTATTGATTAATTATAATTATACATTCTATATTTATAGTTTATAGCATTTTTATACATTTCTTTTATACTCAAGAAATTATCTCTATATTATATATATAATATTCTATTATTTATTAATAAATAATATTATTATTTAAATTCTCCCTCCATCCCAACTCTATTTGCACACTTACTTTTTTGAAACTATTATTTATTAAAGTTTGACCGCATATTTATATAGTACAAACACTTGGGTGAGACCGTCTCACCCTAGCTTATGGTGAGACCAATGACCTCTCTGAAATTTTAATAATTATAGGAAGTTAGTTGCAATAGTATATAAGGTTAGTTATTAAAAAAATTCATCCCAAATTTTCAACCGCTGATCGCCGCTCCTCCGCTCTGCTCCTTTGCCCCGTTTCGATCGTCCGTCAATCCTCCGCTCGTTTCGATCATCAGATGCGCTATTCTTATCCTTTACCACTCTACTCCATTTTTCTTTTCCATGCTTTGCTCTAAAACCCTAGGTTTGTACATTTATTTTTTCTCATTTTATAGCTTTAATCGATGATTTGCGGTTTTGATGTGGTTATTGAGGCATCTTCTCACTGTTCTATCAATTGTTTCTATTTTTTATGTTCTCTCTTCTTCTCCAGAACCCTAGCCTCAAAACCCAGCACTGGCGAGCCACTGGAGAAGTTCACGGTAATTTATTTCATCATTGTTGCTTAAATTACACTTTGTGTTGTTTTCTAATATTGTTTTTACATTTTTTTAAGTTTGATGCTTTCAGTACTTTATTTATGTGTTAATAGGTTTTGATTAGGATTGTGTATTTACGTGTTTGTGCAATTATTCCCTCATTTCCTGGCCAAAATCAAGTTTAATTTCAATGAGAAGTTCAGTGAGTTTCAATGAGAATTTCAGTGAGTTTCATGCCAAAATCAAGATTGAGCTAAATGTTGAGTCCATTCTTTGAAGGGTGCAATATAACCCATGTTGGATGTCATATAGGGTTCTTAACAAAAAAATGGAAATAAAGGGGATGACGCATTCGTAGAATGCATCGTCATGATTTTTTGTTTTTATTTTTTATTTATTTTATCTAAAATTTTAAAAAATAAAAATTGAGAGGACGCATTTTGTAAACGCGTCCTCTAGTTGAATTTAATTTTTTTTTAAATTATTTTGATTTCCAAAATTGTAAAAATAATGAAGAAGATGCATTCTCTAAGTGCATTCTCGAGGTGAATTTAATTTTTAATTTTTAATTTTTAAAAAATTATTTTAAAATTTTTAAAAATTAAATTTGAGAGATTACATTCTCCGAATGTGTCCTCTAATATTATTTTTAATTTATTTTTATTATGTTTTATTACTATTCTAAATTTAAAAAACAATTTAAAATTTGAGAGGACGCATTAATAATATTTTAACAAAAAAACAAAATATGAATTCATTCCTATATGGATTGGTAGAAATGTACGTATTAGTAATACAATGATAGTTGAACATATCTCGATTGTTCAATATTATATTTTTTATATAATTATAAAAGCATAATTAAATTACAAAAGTATATAAAATAGTTATATTTATATAAAATAATATCATTTTTATTTATAATATAAATTAATAATTTTATAACAAAATAATATATGTTTATATTAAAATATTTTAAATTTCAATTTAATTATTAAAAATAAATATTTCACTTCTCCGAAATCATAAAACATGGACCCAAATTCAAAAAATTATTTAAAAAATAATAATAAATATAGATGATGCATTCTTTCGACCCAAAATTTTAAAACGCGTCCTCGTGGGTCGACCCAAATTGACCAAAATCATGTGAAAAATAGTAATTTTTAAAAATATTTAAAATAAAATATATTATTTTTAAATGTAAATAAATTATGATTTATTTTTATATAATTTAAAATAAGAATATTATATTATATTTAATTATAAATTATTCACTTAATAAATAAAAATACAATTATTTTCATTTTACTTAGTTAGAATAATTTTAATATTTCATTTTAAAAATAAATTTTAGTAAAATTTATTTATACATTATGAATATATATTTCATATATTAATAAATATATTATTTATAATTAATAGTAGGTTTCCAAAATTATTTTCAGTTTTATAAAAAAATCAAGAATGTTAAACTTGTTTATGAATTAAATTAATGGTGGATATTTTGAAAATTTTAGATTTATCAACATAACAGTGAAAATTTCAGATATATTACAAATAATATATAGAAAAAAATATTATTATTTTGATACAAAAAAAATATAACAATGAATTTAATTTTTTCATTATTATTTTAATTTCCAAAAATTATAAAAAAAAATTAAAAATGAAGAGGACGCATTTTGTAAATGCGTCCTTTAGGTGAATTTAATTTTTTAATATTATTTTGATTTCCTAAAATTGTAAAAATAAAATAAAAATGAAGTAAATGCGTCCTCTAGGTTAATTTAATTTTTATTATTATTTTGATTTTCGAAAATTGTAAAGCATGAAAAAAGGGGGAAAAAGAGGGCGCATGCGTCCTCTGCATGCGAAAAATAATAAAAAATTAAATGATGTTGAGGACGCATTTTGTAAATGTGTCCTCCCCCTTTGCATCCCATACTATACACTGTAGCACCATTATAAGAAATTTCTCAAATCCTCAGGAAACGGCTGATCGCTTCAAGCGTTTCAAGGACATTTGAGGGACGTCCCAAGTCGAATCTATCCTTGTTATCGTCCCCGTTCCAACCTCAACCAGATATTGCTTTCAAACCGTCATCCCCATGAATCCTAGTGAGCAGTTGCACAATAACTAATAATTCCTCGCCAGCCTTGCAAGAATTGGAGATCATAATTGCATAATAGGGGCAAAAACATATCATGGAGGCTTTTTGCATTACTTTCTTGGCTTGGAGGTTGTGTCCATTTCCATGGATTTGTTCTTATGCTCCAGACCAAGTATGCTGGTGATATCTTAAGTCGGGCAAGGATGACTAACGTTGGCACTGTTTCTACATTGTTTTTCCCACAGTCTCAACTTCATAGTAGTACGAGTAAGAAATTTTCTAATCCCACTCTCTACCATGGTTGGTGCTCTACAGTATGTCACTATCAGTCATCCGGATCTTGCCTTTGCGGTTAATTTTTGTTAGTCGGTACCTTTAAGATCTCCGTCATGATCACTTTGTATTTGTTACTCGCATTCTACACTATGTTCGTAGCCTTTCTTTTTGTTCAGCTAGATCTTCCGAGGTGTTGGGCTACTCCGATGCTGATTGGGCACGTTGTCTTGAAACTCGTCGTTCGGCGTATAGCTATGTTGTGTTTCTAGGTTGCAATGTCATTTTTTGGAGCGCTAAGAAGTAGCCCAATGGTTCCTTGCTCCAACTATGAGCCTCAGTATAGCGCTTTGGCTAACACCACGGCAAAGGTGGTCTGGTTATCTCATCTATTTCGTGATCTTCGGTTCTCACTCTATGGACCTCCGCTATTCCATCTTTCTGGCCAATAATCCTATTGCTTACAAGCATGGGAAGCAGATTGACATCAATTATGACTTTGTTTATGAGTTGGTTTCTTCGGGCAAGCATCGTATTCGTCATTTTTATACTTCGCTTCAGATTGCCGACATCTTCATGAGGGGGCTTCCTCGTCCTTTATTTGAGTTCTTTAGGCCCAAATTGTATGTATCAGAGTGTCCAACGCTTCGCTTAGAATAGAAGATTCTAGAAATTATATTCACTCACTAATCTAAACGCTAATTCAAGGGAAATCCACTTCTACAGATACATTCAACAAAAAAATACCTATGATTTACTACTATTTGACTGAAACATAGAAACTTCTCTAAGATGATCTAGACACTCTCCAAAACTCTCTTTAATAGATTTCTGGTTGCTTTACGAACGAACAACAAATCATCTAAAAAAAACTATGGATACACTTTTTTCATAAGGCCAGCCCACCAAGAACATATATGTAGGTTCCTCTTTTTGCATGGGGCTAATATCCATGTAATCAGTGGCAGAACCAGGGGGTGAGGGGGTGCTGGCGCCTCTCCTAGGATCCGGTGACCCAGAATTTAGGTCCTGGGGCACCGGAATCCATGGCCTCCCGCCCCCCCTTGAGAATGTTTTAGTCGCCGGAATGTATGACTTACTAGAGAAGACGAAGTAATGTTTTCGTTTTAATTTTTTTGGCCTACTAATCAAAACGACATCGTTTTGCCTTTTAGTAAAACGACATCGTTTTACTAAGCTGAGGACTTTTTGCCTAACTTAACAAAACGACGTCATTTTAGTTTAGTAAAACACGTCGTTTTACTATGCAGTTGGGCAAAAAAATAAAGATATTTGGGCTGGACCAAATCGGCCCAGCCCAAAATGGAAACCTAATTTTAACCAAGCCTCTCTCGGCTCCAATGAAACTCCAGAATGGAGAAGAACATGTGCAGCTCAGATTAATATTATCATTTCCCCCAGTTCTTACATAACAATAACATTACTACATCTGATTCCTCTTCCTCCCAAGGCCAAGTCCCACCCGGCACCCGCGGTTCGCCTCTCAGTCAGCCACCGGTCCACCGTCCAGCGTCGTCCGCCACCGCACCGCCGCCGCTTCTCCACCGCCGCCGCCGGTGCCGACTCTGTTGTGGCCTTCTACTTAAGAAAGCAATGATATAATTTATGAATTAGTGAGAAATGTTTTAATTTTAATGTTTATAGTGAAAACATTTAATTAAGTTTTAACAAATAAAAAGACATTATTCTTGATTTATTTTGTTGAATTGTATAAATGGAATTGAATGAAATAGGTTGTATAACTTGTATTGTATAAATTGAATGGAATGAAAATTATGAAATAGCATATGTGTGAATTGTGATTGTAATTGTATATTGATTGTGTATTTGTAGTTTGTGTGAATATTTGGGGATGAAATTTTGAATCGGTGTGTAGTGTATTTGTAAATGTGTGAATTGTTAGAATAAGGCCATTGTGATTTGAAAATTAATATTTCTAGTAAATTGTAATTTGCGTTGAATTTGTCGTAGTACGGTAGTAGAGGTGTAGAGGGTCGATTTTCTTGAGTTGAATATGTAGCCAATTTATGTGTAACGTGATTGTTAATTAGAGTAATAATTTAATTTTACAGATTTTTCTTATTTGATGTTAAATAGGTTATGGATAAATTCATAATTCGAAGTAGTGGATCCTCTATTTTTAAGAGACCGAGTGAACCAAGTGAAGAAATGATTAATCAAGAGGGTAGTAGTCAAAAACATTCTCGTGTTGAGTTCAATTCGGTTGATGTTATAAATGATCCCGCGAAACGTACAACTATTAAGGATTATGATGTTTCTATTAGAGATCAAGTGATGAGAGAATATGTGTTACGAGGTCCTTGCCAACCTAAGGGTCATTCTTTTCCAAAGTCACTAAAAGGAAATGACTATAGATGCTTTCAAGAATCTTGGTTTGAAAATTTTGATTGGTTGGAGTATAGCGCATCAACGGATGCAGCATTTTGCTTTTGTTGCTCTCTTTTTAGGAATTCGCATAAAGAAAATCGAGATGGAGAGGATGCATTTAATGTGACTGGGGTTAACAATTGGAAGAAAACTCTTAACATCTTTCAGAAACATTGTTGTATTAAGCGTTCAAAAAATTGTATTAAGCGTTCAAAAAAATTTACTCTTCTTTTCAGCCCCCCCTGCATGAGGTCCTGGTTCCGCCACTGGGCACACCTTAACATTGTTGGGCTGTAAGTGCACCTACAAAATTCAGTGTTAAAAAAATAGAATCCATTTTAAGCATTTTCTTTTGGGATACAATGATACAAGAAAATATAAACACTGAATGCATGGAACAAATATGTCACCCCAACAGTGAAAAATGGCCTAAAGAATAGAAATATATAGACTCCTTTCTTTCAATATAAAGTTGAAAATGCAATTAGAGATGTCAACATTGTGGTGGTAAAAGAAGGAAGACTGAGAAGAATGGGGAATAATGATCTGATCGTATATTGACAAGTGAATGGGCAATATATACCCAAAATGTACAAGAGATAAATAAGGTAAAAACATAACCTATTACAACACAAACTCTATTATTCCCCCTCAAGTTGGAGCATGAAGATCGAGAATGTCCAACTTGGACCTAAGGTGAAGAAAAGCAGTTTGTCCTAGTGCCTTAGTAAACACGTCTTCTGACTGTTCTAAAGTGGCAATATGGTGAGTGGAAATGACACGCGAAGACACGAGATCGCGAACCAGATGACAATCAATTTCAATATACTTGGTTCTTTCATGGAAAATTGGATTTGCAGCAATGTGTAGAGTAGCCCGACTAACACAGAATAGACAAACCGGAGTAGAGTGAGGAACACCGAGAGAGCAAAGAAGAGATCACAGCCATAGAAACTCGCATTATGCATTCTCCGTGGATCTGTACTTAACCTCTGCTGAAGAACTCGAAACTGTGTGCTACTTCTTGGTCTTCCAAGAAACTAGTGACCCGCCCAAGGTGACAAAATAGCCAGTAGCAAAACAACGAGTGATTGGACAGGTTGCCCAATCTCAATCGCACTAGGCAGTCAAAACCAAGCTACTATCTTGAGAAACAAACAAACCTTGGCCATGATTACCTTTAACACAGTGGAGAACCCTCAAAGCTGCAGACCAATGATCAACCTTCAGCTGCTGCATGAATTGAGAAAGAGTGTGAAATCCAAAACTGAGCTTAGGTCTGGTGATTGTAAGATAAACCAACTTGCCAATAAGACGACGATACTGCTCAGGATTCTTGTAATCGGAACCAGCCACCTTAGCAAGATTTTGCGTTGGATCCATAGGGGAAGCGAACGACTTGCAACCAAGAAGACGAGCCTCGACCTTGACCTCTATTGCAAATTTACGCTGGGAGACAAATATGTCAGAGGGATTTATCGCCACTTCTAGGCCTAATAAATACTTAAGAATTCTGAGGTCCTTCATATGAAAACATGACGACAAATACTGATTGAACGTAGATATAGAAGAAGACATATCTCCAGCAATAATTAAGTCATCAACATAAACTAAGACATGAATAGTGTGACCAGAACGGGTAAGACTGAACAAAGGTCTGCATAGCTCTGTCTAAACCCATACTTGCAAAGAGCCTATGCGATTTTGGAAAACCAATTGTGCGGAGCCTGTCTAAGACCATAAAGGGACTTGTGTAGGCGATATACTAGACCAGGGAGTGATTTAGTGTAGCTTGGAGGTGGATTCGTAAAAAAGCTCATCCAAATTTCCATGAAGAAAAGCGCTAAGAACATCCATTTGGTGCAGTACCCAATCTCGTAGAGCAGCAACAAAAAGGAACGAACGAACCGTGACGATCTGGGAAAAAAGAGCAAACATCTCATTGAATTCAGTGTCTTCAACTAGGCAATTCCCTAACACAACAAGACGAGCCTCATAGTGTTCAATATCACCATTATACTTGTACTTGATACGATAGAACCACTTGCAACCAATTGGTTTCTTACCAGATAGAAGAGCTGTGAGAGACCAAGTACTATTTGCTTGAGTGCCTCAAGTTCTGCGTGCTTGGCATATCGCCAACAAGCATGTTGTACGACCTCCAAGAAGTGAACTGGTGAGCATGAGCTGGAGAAAATTTTGCTGATGATGCAAATCTAGTGATCAGATATGGAGTGGAAGAGACAGCTGAATGAGATTTTTTTTATGAAGCATAGAGCTGCAAACATAATCCTTGAGTAAAACACTGGGTTAATGTAGACGTGAGCTGCGCCGAACAACCACAGGAGCCTCAGCTGGAGAAACAGTCTCAGTAGGGATGTTGGGTTGCACCGAAGTACGAACATCGGTTGAAGGAAGCTCAGTCGCGGAGGAGGGCAGCGGTGATTGCACGGCTGGGGACGAGCTGCTTAGGTCTGGAGAGGTGTTCCCCCTGTCCGTGGAGGAGGAAAGAGGCGGTGCAGAACTACCCCTGGCCACAAAGGGTGAAGTGTTTGTGTCATCAAAGACAGCTGGATGAGGTAGAATCTGTGTCGAAGATGGCAACTGGGACGTAGATGGAACCCGTAATGGAAATTATTCTTCAAAAAACACAACATCCCGAGAGAAGACGAACTATTCAGATTCAAGTCATATAGATGCCAACCTTGCTTTCCATTAGGATAACCCATGAATAAACATTTACGACTGCAAGCAGTGAACTTGTCCGTAGGTTGAGGAAGAGTAGAGGCGAAACAGAGACAACTAAAGACATGAATATGAGTATTTTGGATCCTTTTTGAAAATCCACTGAAATGGTGTGTTATTCTGAAGAACTGTTGTAGGAGTTCGGTTTATAAAAAAAACAAGCAGTAAGGATACTTTCACCCAGAACCATATTTGGAGAGCAGCTTGAAATCGTAAAGCATGCACCTCATTCAAGAAATGGCTATGTGTGCGCTCCACTCTGCCATTTTGCTGAGGGGTGTAAGTGCAAGAAGTCTCGTGAAAAATACCATGTGCAAAAAAATAATCCTTAAGACCAAAAAACTCTGTACCATTATCTGATCTAGAACGACGAACTGATGTCTGAAACAAAGTTATAGTCACTGCGCGAAAATTCATAACCAGCCTCGAAACTTCTGACTTGGACTTAATTAAATAAACCTAGGTTGCGGGAGAGTAATCATCAACAATTGTAACCATATATTTAGCACCACAGGAAGCAAGAATTCTATACGAACCTCAAATATCACAATGAACAAGCTCAAATAAGTTCGTGGCTTTATTAGAACTCAATGAAAAAACAACTCTTGTTTGTTTCGAATGAAAACAAATGTCACATGGAGTAGTACTCCATACAAAATCACAAGAAATAGGTAAAGATGCTAAAACTGAAAATGAAGAATGCCCAGCCTTTTGTGCCACAACTGTGTTGTAGTTATCTTCTCGGACTTAAACGTGTGCCACGACTGGGCGGCCACCAAGAAGTGCCGCAACTAGTAAACACCACGTCGCTGCTCACCTACACCAGTCACTGTCTTCGTATCACTTTCTTGAAGTACACATAACTTATTTTGTTAAGAAAGCAAAACACCGAGAATCTAGAAGCAATCTAGCAAAGGAAAGAAGGTTGCATTCCAAAGTTGACAAATATAGAACACGGTCAATTCTGGCAAACTGAGAGAAGACCAGAGAACCTTCCTGAACTTCTATAACAACACGATTTTCTGCATACAGCATTCCAAATCAGTAACTCTGATTGGCTAAAAACACGAAGTTATCTAACATATGCACCCCCCCCCCTAAGCCGTCATTGGTTTCCGATATCCCTGTGCCATCAGCTTCAACAACTATTTTTCATTCGCCTCACAAGAAAACTCCGTAGATTATGATCACATCTGCTTAAACATGTCGGTAGTAGAAAGAAGAGGAACACTCATTTGCATTTAATGATAATTTTCAAGTTTTTTCCTCATCCAACAATGCAAAGGTCTTAGTTTATTCTTGGTTTCTTAATAACATCTTTTCATATTTTTCTTTCATGCAACAAAGCAAAGATCTGGGCCTTCTTTTCCTCGACTCTGAATACTAAAAATTAAAGATCTGGGCCTTCATGGTTTCCACCCAACACTGATTCCCCAACTTTCCTCGCAAGGATAACCTAATTCATACATGCCGCAGTTAGTGTTCTGATGAATACCAAACATTAAATATAAACTAATTTTAATTGGAATAATCAAGCATACATAGTTTCTTTTCTCAATGTCCTGATACAAAGCAATGGAATCTCCCTTTCTCAAACTGTGAGTCTTGATCAACTCCCCTACAACGCAGTTTCACATTTTGTGATGTCAGATTCTATTAAATGCATTAGTACTAGTTTTGGTATGAAAGATAATCTAGTATTTTTACCTGTGTTCTCGAAGAGATACATGCGGCTGCTATTGTTCGACCAGAATCTACATATTGAAGGATTAATACCAATAATGGTGGTCAGTTGTAAGCCATCTAGATGTATTCAAGGTCTATAATCAACCAAAGCTATAGAACTATCGATCATGACATATAATTTTCTTGGTATTTTAAATATTGATTATGAATTTAGTGATTGCGTATCACATAGAAAAAGTCATCTCAATCTGGTATACAGTTTTTCAGGCATGTGACAAGATTACATACTTGATTGACACTAATTCCTTTCATATCTGCAACCAAGCATAAAAGACAAAAGCCATACCTGAACCTGAGCTGCCAAACATGCTTTCCAACCACATCATCCATGGTTATGATTATCCCCTCCTTGTGTTCAAGTGGAGGAAGAATCTGCTACAGCATCAGAGAAGGACATGGTTTTTCATGAGAGGATGGGGAGGCATTTGGTGTATTTGGCTGATTATTAAATCTATGGGAAATATTGTTCTCCTTCTTCTTCTTCCTTTTCTTTTTCCGGTTCTCCTGGATTCTTTTATTTTCAAATGAAAAGCCATTTTCCTCGATCTTCAACGGACCTACCGAGCAGCGACCACGATTGATACCTACTGAAACTACATAACTTGAATTACATATTGAAAAAACAAAACATAGGGGTGGCTCTATTCATACATTTGAACCCATATAATAGAGCATTTACAAGAATGATTCCACCATTAAGTTAGCTAAAACACTGCCACGTGGTTTCAACAAATAATTAAGAAATACATAATAGATCACCAATAGACCATTATTTGTGATACAAGAGCACCCTTAAGGCATAGTCAAGGGTGTGAACCTATAAGAAAGCTAACGAGATCAATCGTAGCATCATAGTAAATAACAAAACACCGACATCCTACACTCAATCGACGAAGGAAAATAGAAACAGTTCAATATCACTGAATCATATAAACACTTACTTAGAAACAAAGTTGAATACTGGCAAGCCATTAAAAGAACATTTTATCCATTAGATCCATTACGGAGTTCTCTGCATACACACCAAATGCCAAAATGGTATCTCAACAACCTCAACATCAAAAACCTCAACAAAGAATCCATTTGGCTAAATCCAGTAAATACTTCCCGAAGCTCCTCAAGACCAACCAAAACACAGACCAAGATAACCACATCTAATCAAAACTTCAAACTCTTAACTTCCATAACCATGATAAATGGAAAATATCAATGATTAGATTAAATTAATGTAAAATCCACTAAAAGAAACTTAACCTTAAACACAAAAAATGAAGTCTATGTTCTCTAACCCATTCGATACACAATCCAACTTAAAAAAAAATATACACAAACAATAAAAATAATTTTTAAAAAGAGATTACCAAGAACACAAGTACGGATTGAGGCAGAATCACCAAAGTCTGGATAGAAATTCCCGTTATCAGGTCGAACCACAGTGAACAAGAATTATAATGGGGGTAAAGGTGTAAAGAGACGAGGATAAATAACCAAAAGGTATAAAAATACATTTACAAAATTTTCATTAGAGAAAAGTGTTTTTATAACCCTACCTACTTGATATAAGTGTCAATATAACCTTTTGATAACTGAAAGTGTAGATATAACCCTACCTAATTAATGTAAGTGTCAATATAACCCTATAAGTGGTCCGGCGGTGGTCCGGCGAAAATGGGATATGAGGATTATGTTGGCACTTACATCAACTAGTTAGGGTTATAATTGCACTAAAAATTATCTGAGAGTTATATTAGCACTTATGTCAAGTAGGTAGGGTTATATTGGTATATATCATTTTTCATTATTATGTCACTTCTTGTTGATTACCAAACCCTCTCTATTAGGGCCGGTCCAAAGTGTTTTGAGGCCCCAGATGAAAATTTAGTTTGGGCCCCTATATTTACAAAAATTCTAATCAAATCATAATATATAAAGAAATTTTATCATCCAAAATTTAATTATTCATTAGTGTTACTATCATAATTTGTTTCTCATTTCCAATAAATTCATTGTAATGAAAATTATAAAATTCATGGCTCCCTGCATAAATATAACTTATCCCTCCCATTTTTACATTTCCATTTTGACTTTCTAATGTTTAAAATGTGTCATTTTTGTCGTAAATTTTGGTTGATATATAGATTAGAACATTTTAAGTAAAAAATGTTGTTGAATTAGTTATTACGTGTGTTTTCTTAATATCATGTTTGTAAAGGTTTGTATATAGATAATAACAGTTAAAAACATGTGTTTTAACTTTAAAAAAGTATAGACAGATATACTATAGTAGTAAGCAATATCAATGTTTCATTTTCCAACAAACAATCCAAACAAATCCTGAGAATTCTTAAACTGAGAGAGAACTTAAAATTTATGAATTGAATTCCAAAATGTTTTTTTAAAAAGGGCATTTATAAATTTAGTTCACTTTTTAGGTAAGTCAAACTATGTTTCATTTCATATGAATACTTCTCATTAATCGTCAAAAACTATGTCTGGTCTCATTTTTACGCTTAAGAAACTACTCCCTCCGTCCCACTCTAAATTGCTTATTTACTTTTTGAAAGTCAAACTTTACAAACTTTGACCCTAAATATAAATAATAAATATATCATGTGAGATATTGTTAGATTCGCCTTAACATCTATTTTCTAAATATTACTTTTTATACGACATTATTACATGTAATTAAAGATATATAGGGTCAACCATGCTCATTGAAGACCGTGAAAAAATAAATAAGCAATTTAAAGTGAGGCGGAGGGAGTATGTTTTACTAACCTCGATAAAGAAATGGGGAGACATTTAAAAGTTTCAGAAGATTAGTGATCAAGTCCTTTTTATTCATCCTCTTCCTAAACTTCTCATTTCTTCAATACACGAAGACGCATTTCTCAAGCTTTAACTCAGTAATTGAAAACTCTAGGGCTTGTAGCTACCAAAAGTTTACAACATAAAACAAGTGTAAGAATATAAGGTGAACTATATTGTGATTTATTAACTCCACTAGTTTCTTGTGCTTTTTGCACAGTCGAAGCAATTTAATTTCTAGATTTTGGAAGAGGTTCAATCAACTATATAGGTTAAGGGAAAATTAACACAATGAATATGGAAGATACTCTAGTACACAAACATATCATTCTTAACCTTGGGTGATTAATCCAACCCATGACATTCTTTGTCTTAGGAGACTCTTCAACTAATTACTATAAGCCTACTTGACATTAGCTTTTTTGCTCTTTTCAATTTTAAATAAAAAAATATACCCAAAGTGGATCTAAAGAAAACTCATCTCTAATGATTAAATCCTCATTTCCCAAAGAAACATTTGACAGTCAGTTTCAACAAATATATATAATATATACACATATAATATGTGTATATATATATATTTGGTTACCTTGAGTTATTACATCGAGGTATTTAAAGATGTCAGGTGGAAATTTTCACAACTATATATGTGATCAAATATCTTGATTTTGCAATTATGGGATTCTTTCCATGAAGAAGAAGAAAAATAGACATCGAGTAATAAAACCATTCCCAGTTCAACATACATGCATATCTGGTATTGATTAACAAAAGGAGATAGTTGTTAGACTAAATCAATTTGAATATTAGATTTTGATTCTATTTTGTTTAGAGTTATACTTGGACTCTTCTACGTTTATGTCTTGTACTCTATTTATTCTCCTGATCATCAATAATAATCATTACGGGAAATTCATTCTTTCATGGTATCGGAGCAAGTTCTGATCCTAAACTGAAAACACCACATTTTTTTCCGCTCCCTCCCTCCCCACTCTATTTTCCGGCAACCTCCGACGTTATTTTCCGGTGATTCTGGCGTTATTTTCCGGCGACTCCGACGGTATTTCTCGGCAACCTCTTCTAGCGCCTCTTCCTCTATTTTCCGGCGTCTCGCTCCAGTTTCCTCGGTCTCTCCACTACTCCGGCGAGTTCTTCATCTCCAATTTCCGAAGATCGATCTCCGACGAACGGTTTCCGATGTCCACGGTGCCCTAACTGAGTACCCAACCGGTTTTGGCATCGTCCTCTCGCCTGCTCTTCTTCGTCATCGGCCTTCTCGAATTTGAATATCGCTCCAATCGCCAATTTCCTTCTCCGGTGACCAAGCCTTCTCTCCGGCGACTTCGGTTTTAATTCCAGCGATCAACGCCAGATTCACGTGCCTTCTCCGCGCGTTTTCCACACGCGCCAGCGCCATCCTTTGCGCGTTTTCACGCGCGTCATTCTCACGCGCGCCATCATCCACGCGCAAGCAACATTTGTGCTGCGCATTGCGCGCCCAGTCCCAGCCTCTCCCTTATCACTTTGCAGAATGGATCCTTTTGGTGGTATCTCAACATTTAGGCATCATGACTTTAAATGGATTGCCGATTCTGGCGCTATGAACCACATGGCGTCGTCTCATGCTGCACTTGATCATGTGACCCCTTATGATTGTTCTCACCACGTCGTTGTTGGTAATGGTTCTCCACTCCCTATTACTCATATTGGTGATTCTCGGATTTCTAAGTCCTTGTCTCTTTATGACGTGCTTATTGTGCCTGATATCACTAAAAAATTGCTCTCAATTAGAAAATTAACTCGAGAT
>JAULKM010143559.1:0-18007 GCA_032355605.1 Rubia tinctorum | reverse complement strand
ACCAACACAATTAATCTTTATCCTATTAACTGTAAACTCGTAGATAGTTTATACAAGTGTGCACTCCACACCACCAAGCTTGTTTTAACGTCCCGAGTTCACAACTACTCGAATCCAATTATACTTAAATAGCCTTGTATTTCATAAAACACCAACACCATATGGGCTTATATTATGTACCTACGGATATGGGAAACAAACGAGTTTTAGCTCACAATTCATATATTAACTCATATGAGTTTATATACCAACTCATAATAGTAAAACTGCAAGTTACAACTCATATATTTATTCATATGGGCTAATATACTCATATGAGTAAATCTTATATACTCAAATTCATATATTTCAATTATTGATTTGACCAATTAACTATGGACTTATATACTCATATAGGTAAACATGTGTGTCAAATTTATATTTTTTAATTTCCCATTTAACAAATTATTCATTTTAGTGACATAATTTAAAAATAGACAATGCGCTTCATTTGCTGATTGGGTCAGGGGGTTCATTTTGGCATCCTAAGAGCAAAGAATCAAGAATAGAGAATAATAGACAAGAATCAAAGAACCTTTGATGAAGTCGTTTCATTGGCCAGCTCATTCTTCAGTTCCCGGATTCCATCCTCCAAATTCCTGATGATTTCAGTCTTATCCCCTAATTCCTCGCGAGTTCTCGAGTTTTGCGCTTTTGCAGCTTCAATCTGCTCATGCAGAACCCTAATGATATCGCGCTGCTCTCTGGTTTTCCGCAACACCTTCTTCATCCTCCTCCGAATCATTCGATTCCTCGACCTAGACAGTTGAAACAGCCCGAGAATTTTCTGATATTCAAGAAACATGTTCTGAAACCGCCGCCTCTCTGTTTCCGACGACTCATCCATTTCCATGATCTGGGCTCTGGCTATCTCCACCAGTAACATCATCTCCAACTCCATAACCGTCAATTCATGCCCTTTACTGACGCGATAATGAAGATACCGAATATCCATCTCCAGTTCCCTCGCATGGAGATCTTTGACCAACCTTCGTAACACACAGATTTCCTCTTCTAAGATACTTATATGGTTCTGGTTCTGGTTCTGGGGATGAATCCAAACAGGAAAAATATGATGAATCAACGGACTCGACATCGTCTTGTAACACCAGATCGTCCTTTCTTCGGGTTGCCCGAGCGAAGAGGAAGGCAGCTGCAGCAGCAATGGCGAGGGGAATTATTACATCCAATTTCGTGCAAGTTGAGGTTTCCATGCTCTTTATAAAGATCAAATGCATATTACAGAGAGTTGGGAGGAGAAATTAGAGAAGGGTTTTTGAAGGTTTAATTAGTTTTGTTGGTTTTTGGTTGGGTATTAATAATATGGGGATGAGATGGTTGATTCATGAGATGCATTTTGCTTTGCTTCGAGGTTACTTCGGTATGCAGAATAATGTTAGCGCTTGTTTTTGACCATTCAATATGAAATTAGGATTCCTCATCTGGGAATCCGATTCTTTTCCCATGACCATTATTGCCGTGAATGGTGCATGTCGGATGCAAATGGGGAACATGTTATATATATATATTTTTTAAATGCATGCAGAACAAATGTGTCTTCACATTTTACCTTTTTTTTTCTTTCTTCATCTGCTTCTTCGTCGGTTTCCGCTTTTTTTTTTCTTCAAAATCTCGAAGACGCATTTCCTAAATGCATCTTCTCTTTTTTCTTTTTATTTTCATCTTCATTCTTGTTTTCGTCTGTTTCTGCATTTTAATTTATTTTTTATACGGAAAAGCGAAGACGCATTTGTCAACTTTTCCTGGTTTTTAACGAAGCCAGAGCACCGTTGCTCTTCATTTCTCTCCTTCTTCTTCGCATTTTCGTCTGAATTCTTTTTCGTTTTCTTCACCTTGTTCTGTTGTTCTTGATCCGACCAACTCCCTCTCTGCTACCTAAGTGACCGGGCCGGAATTTTATACTCCATATTGTTGTATGATTATCCTTGAAAAGAAGGTATGGTAATCGAAGAGAAGATAATAATTAGGGAGCAATAGACAATTTTTAAAAGAAAATAGTAATAGGCTATTCGAAATAAAATAATACTAGATTATTCAAGAAATGATTTATTCATTAATCCATTGGAAAACATATATATATATATATATACATATATGTATTAAATTTTGTTCATACAAAAATACCTGAATTATAAGAAAAATACAATCAAAAAAATAACTGAATTTTGTTTTTTGTTTTTTATTTTTAAAATTTGGAAAATAAAATAAATTTTAAAAAATTAATTAAAATTAGAGGCTGCATTTAAAGAATGCGTCCTCTTCATTTAAAAAAAATCAGAAAATTTAATAAATATTTTTTAAAAATTAAATTAACGTAGAATGCGCCTTCTCAATTTTTTATTTTTATAAAAAAACAGATAAAATAAATCAAACAAAAAACCCCATGATGCGTCATCCCCCTTTATTTCCACTTTTAAAGACAACCCTATAGAGTAACCAATATTCTCCTATCATCACCCTTACAAGTAAGAACTCGCTCCATGAGTAGGGGTTGAAAACGCTACCGTTGTAGCATTCATTAGATTTTGCATGGATATTTTTTATGCTGACGTGGCGGAATAAAAAAAATGAGAAATTGATATGACCTGACCAATTTAGCTACAAGGATCATTATTTTTTAATTTGAAACCAATGAACGTTGGGGTTTCTTTACCTACAAGTAAAAGTCCAAATAATGATATAACCAATATAAAAACTTTTGGTATAGACAAACGAAAATATAAATATGAAATTTTGGCAGGTTATTGATAGAATGTATTTTCCCATGATGAATGTTTGTCTTACTGACAGAAATAAATAGGATACAATAAGGAAAACTAGTGCTAGTAGAACTCTAACCTAGTCAACAAGTCTATCTAGAATCAATTAAATCTAATCATAAACTTGATTTACTCTAACACCCCCCTCAAGCGAAGAGTCAGATGCTCAGCGACGCAAAGCTTGGATCTGAAGAACTCGAACAAAGGACAAGAAAGGCATTTGGTGAATATGTCCGCAGTCTGAAGAGCAGTGGAGACATGAGCGATACGCAGCTTGCCATAAGTGACCAATTCTTGGACAAAATGGAATCGATGTTGATGTGTTTTGCTCTCTTGTGAGCAACAGGATTCTGTACCAAGAAAATAGCAATACTGTTGTCACATAACAGCAGCGGAGAACCAGAAAGCAGAACATGAAAATCTCAAAGTAGATGAGTCAGCTAGACAAACTCAGAAGCAGTGTTGGCGAGAGCTCGATACTCAGACTCAGTGCTGGAGCGGGAGACTGTGGGCTGTTTCTTGGCAATCCAAGAAATCAAGTTACCACCAAGAAACACATCATAACCATATGTAGATCGACGAGTCTCTAAGCATCGGGCCCAGTAAGCATCAGAGTATCCCAAAACCTCGGAGTACTAGACGAGCTAAAATTGAGACCAAAATGAAGTGCTCCTCGAACATGATGAAGAATCTGAGTAACAGCTGCAAAATGGTCATCTCGTGGATCCTGTAGGAACTGACTAACAGTGTTAACCGAAAAAGCCAGATCAAAACGAGAGATGGTCAGGTACTGGAGAGCGCCCACCAAAGAACGGTACAAAATTGGATCCCGAAACGGTGGACTGGAGGAGTTGTGTAACTGGGAGCCAGGGACAAATGGAGTAGTCACCTGAGCATCGGACATCCCAGCACGAGTGAGAATATCTCTGGCATACTTCGTCTGGCCAAGAAATAAACCAGACGAAGTAGATGATACCTCCAAGCCAAGGAAGTAATTAAGGCCCCCTGGATCCTTGATAGCAAACTCCCGATGCGTCCGATCAATAAACTGTCGAATAAGCGTAGAGTCATTTCCGGTAAGAACGATGTCATCAACATAAACTAGAAGATACAACAAGGATGATCCACGAGAAAAGACAAGCAAAGAAGTATCTGCAACACTGCACTGAAACCCAAGCTGAGATACATATGTGTTGAATCTCTGAAACAAAGCTCGAGGTGCCTTCTTTAGACCATAAATGGCCTTTCACAGATGAAAAACATAATCCGGATGGAGTTAGTCATTATAGCCAACAGGCTGCGCCATGTAGACTAGAGTATCAAGAACGATATTAAGAAAAACATTCTTGACGTCTAACTGATGAAGGGGCCAAGAACGCATCGTGGCAATGGCAATGTCTGTCTGAACTGTGGAGGCTTTGACCATAGGGCTTAAAGTGTAATCAAAGACAAAACCTGGAATATGAGAAAACCCATGTGCGACGAGGCGGGCTTTATGGCGATCCACGAAACCATCTGGATGAAATTTCAGCCGAGATTCCCATTTAGAACCAACAACATTAACACCCGAATGTCGGGGTACAAGATCCCAAGTATGCTGACCTCGAAGAGATGCAATCTCATCATTCATAGCAGCAACCCAAGAAGGATCATTGAAAGTTGTACAATAGTCTGTGGGTTCCAACTGATCAAGCAAGGCTGCAAGAAGGTCAGGAGCAACAATATCCGAGTAATATTGATGCTGAATGGCTCCTGTCGTGAACCTGGTGGACATTCGATGAGTACGAGACCGAGAAGGTGACATCGGAGGAGAAGGAGCGGCAGAGGATGCTGGGGAAGAGTTAACCGATGTAGCCGTAGAGAACAAGGTCGAGGTGGGGAAATTGGCCGATGGCGACCGAAGCGGAGCGGGCTGAGCTGGAACCGACTGCTGGGTAAACCAGATGCCTATAAACTTGAAATGATCTCAGCTGGCACATGTCCCAGCCTAGCATTCCACAACTCGTAAGACGCTCGTCCTTTATTTTGCTGCAAAAAGGAAACAAGTGATGCATCACCTCTGTCCAAAAATGTACAATCCTCCATCACTGTGACCCTTGCCCATGACGGCCTTGGAAACTTTGTTCTCAATCACAAATTTTTTATCATCAAAAGTAACATATACATTCAGATCCTTGGTCAATTTACTACTAGACAGTAAATTTTTAGTAATCTCAGGCACAACCAGAACATCATATAATTTTAAAGAATCAGAAATATGAGAATCACCAATATGCAAAATCTGAATGGAAGCACCATTACCAACAGAAACTTGAGATTTACCGGAATAAGGAGTAACACTCTCAAGGCCCGAAGCTGAAGACGCCATGTGACTGGTCGCGTCAAAATCAATGTACCAGCCTGAAGTGCGGGCAGAGGGTTCTAACTGCATGGAGGCTTGAAATTTTCTATCAAATGAATGGAGTATGAGCGACGAGTTTGCGCGAGCATTTTGTAACATGTTGCAGCATAATGGCCCGGACGACCACACCATGTGCACTGAGGGCGACCACGACCCGAACCAACACCATAACCGAGCTGAGCAGGGCCGGAAGCTGAACGTCCGCCACGGCGTCCACCGAATCTGTCGCCACGAGTTGTGCGTGTGATCCCACGTGCGGCTGGCTGGGGTCTGGTCACCTGCAGAAAATGCGACTGGGCCTGGAGTTGGTGCGGAATGGCCCTGTAAATTTCTCAAAATGCCTTATGATTTTTGGCACGTGACAAAACATCAGTATAAATAGGCGTAGGGGAGGAATTAACCAACGTGGCAGAGAAATATTTAAACTCAGAACCAAGGGAAGTTAGAAACCAAATTATTTGATCATCATTGTAGACCGGAGAACCTATAACAAACAGTTGCTCAAAAATAACTTTAAACTTTAAATGGAGTTCATGAACAGTAATGGTCTTACGAATGCCATAGGCGTCGGCACAAAGGCGAAGAATGGTTGACGTGCTACTGTTTTGAAAAACTGCAGCAAGATTGTCTCATATTTCTTTTAACTTGGAGTAGTCCAAATTTTCTACGAAAGCCTCAGGAGTGAGAGAAGAAAATAAAAAACTGCATACCCGCTGATCTTGATCAACCCAATTATCATAGTCTGCCTTAGCCTTCAAGTAAGCTTCCTGAGGATCAACTTTTGAGCCACCAGTGGGAGTGGTCGTGACGCCGGCGTACGTGAGAGAGGAAGAGCCAGTTTTCGACGGTGGTGGCAATGTCGGGCATGGAGTTGAACCATCAACAAACCCAAATAATTGTTGAGGCTTGAGAACATAATCTGTTTGACGTTTCCAGAGAAGATAGTTGGTGGATGTGAGCTTGATCTGCATCATATGAAGGAGAGTATTGTATGATAATTTTTCATCGGCCATTTTGAGAAGAGAGAAACTAAAAAAATCCGTGAGAGGGAGGTGATATCGGCGCCGGAAAAAGGAAATGAGGGGGAGGTGGCGGCCGGAAAAAGAAGAGGAGGGAGGTGGCGGTCGAAACTGTATTGGGGTTTTAGGTCTTGGATCAGAACATGCTCTGATACCATGATAGAATGTATTTTCCTATAATGAAGGTCTATCTTACTAACAAATAAATAAGATACAATAAGGAAAACTAATGTTGGTAGAACTCTATCTTAGTCATCATGTCTATCTAAAATCAATCAAATCTAATCATAAACTTAATTTACTCTAACAGTTATCTATATTTAAACCAGTGTGTGTATGGGTAAAATGAGTGATGGGTTAAATGAGTAATGGATAAAATGGGCAATTGAAAAATATGCATTTTTGGGTTAACCGCGGGTTTACCCATATGGGTTGGTATATAAACTCACATGAGTCAATATATGAGTTGAAATTTGCGAGTTTACCCGTATGAGTTGGTATATAAATTCATATGGGTCAATATATGAGTTGAAACCCTCGAATTTACCTTTTTTTTTACCAGTGAATTCAATCATTTTTTACCCACGACTTTCAACCCGACCCGATTAACCCAATCCATTTTTGACCCATCATTACATGAATCGAAATGAGTTATACCATATTTTTAAAATACCATGTTACTTAATCAATATTTAACCCGTTCGCCCATTTAGTACGCTTAGTTTGGGCCTCTCTGGCCTTTTGTCCTGACCTTGATGACTGCTCATTGATTCTCAGTCTATTATTGCAAGCCCAGTAGTTGGAGTACGAGTATGGGTTATGATCCAGAAGCTTAATGAAGAACAAGCGGGAAAATAAGTTGAAGTTCAGAGATTTAATACACTTTACACTCCTCCGTCCCAGATTAAATTACCCACTTACTTTTCGATCACTATTATCTATCAAATTTTAATCGCATATTTAAATAGATATATGAGTAATAATATTATCGTATGTGATATAGTTGAATTCGTCGTAACAAGTATTTTCTAAATATCAACTTTTTATTTACCGCTATTATACGTAGTTAAACATATTAACGGTAAAACATATTTCTTGAACTGCGTAATAATAATTGTTGCGCAATTTAAGATGGGAGAGAGTACTAAATTCATACTTCTCATATTTCTCGCATCTAAACTCAAAAATCTCAGATGCAAAACTGCAATCTACCTTTATGTCAAGTCCCAAGATTAAATGATAGAGCTGTTCTGGGCTTTTTGTCCTCATCTTGTTGTCGGTTTCTTCGATCCTCTGTGTGTTTTGCAAGCCCCAGAGATTGTATTCACTGTACTAACAAGTACAAGTATGTCCCTAAACCCTAAAAATGAAATGATAAGAGTTTTGGTTGGGTACAATGAGCCCATGAAAGGCACCAAACAATCAAATTATTTTACAGTTTAATGCCCATGAAAGGCATTAAACGAACTTTACAGTTTGAGTTTGAGTTTGAGTTTGAGTTTGAGTTTGAGATTGAGTTTGAGGGAGTAAAACTAGTACAAACCCGTAGTTGCATTCAGTTAAAAAAAAACCAGTCGAATCAATAAATACAATAAGACTTTAAGGGCGTTGGTGAATTTAGCCTAATATCAAATTTTATACAATCAAATTTTATACAATCAAATTTGCACAAAATCTTTTTCTCAATTTCCATAAACATGTTTGACTGTAAATATATGCAGCTACGTACAATAACGACACATGAAAAGTTAAAATTTAGAAACAACATGTTACGACGAATCTAACAATATCTCATACGATGATATTATTGTTTATATATATATATATATATATATATATATATATTTATTTAAATGTGTGATCAAAGTTCAATAACTTTTAACTAATTTTTTCTCTCCAGATTTGACTGATCTCAAACAAAAAACTTCTTTTTTCCCACCATTCAATATACTAGTTCTCAAACATACTAATCAATACCATCTTACAACATGACAAGATATTATTAGGTGTTTGATATGCTCCATATCGATGATCTTATGTTTAAAAAAAATGGTTTTATGACTATCCTTAAATATTGTTATTTGTTGTTATCTTTTAAGAGACTAGTATTGGAAGAGATCGTCTTTTCATAAGCATATGAAAAGACAGAGTTAAATTAGAATTATAGAATGGTAAAATGTTTTAGTTGTAACATTAAAAATATTTAATATAACGTGTAGTAGTAGTTATAAGTTTATGACTCAATTAATGCATCTTATTTTTTTGTCTTGATTTCTTATAATTTATTGTTTTAACCATAGTTTTTCATAATTTATGAAAAGATGGTATTTCAATAGACGGTCTCCTGAAAGTATACTGCCAAAGGCTTCAAAATCAGTCACAAGTTCCGTAACAGCCAATTAAGTGTCTCAACTTGGTCGCTCTCTCGCTTTTGGTCCTCTTAACGTTTATTTTTTCTTATTCCTCCACTTAAATATCATTTTAAAGCAGTAAGCCTAAAGTTGGAGGACTGGAAAAATAAATGAAACGCTCTCTCACGGGCGAAACAGTCATGTTATTTTTCAGTTTATTGATTTTTTTTAAACTCTAAGAGAAAAATGTGTTTTGAAAACTATATTTTGTTTGAAAGTGCAAATATAAACTTGTAAAATTTGAAAGTGCAAATCTAATCCTGGATTTCGCTGACCAAAATGTCAATAGCCAAATTGGCTGGAAATATGTGAAATGACCATTATACCCCTAAACAAAATAAATAAAATCCAAAAAGACATTACAATCGGAAAAGACCTAACATATTTCTAATATTTTTTTAAGAGAATGCATATTTGAGAATAGAGTTTGACAAGTCGGCGGTGGATCTCCAAATTTTGAATCCACCCTGCTCCTTACTCCTCCTCGGAAAACATTCTCGGTGTTCAGTTCAATGAACTCCCGCAGATTGATGAACGCATCGCCGTCGGAATTGACTTCCTTCGCCATCTTGTCGAACTCCACCGCCGAGGTTCAGAGTTTGGTGGTCAATTTGTGCTCCACCACCGCTGAGCTCCACCACGGTGCAGCCATTGAGGAGGAAGAGGTGGTGGTGGTGCACGACGACTTATGTTAGGGTTTCATGTTGGTGGGGAGTGGTGGTCGACATAGGCGGTGGTGATTGTCTACAGCGGCGAGGTTTTGTGGTGGAGTGTGGTGGTCGGGAGGGGCTGGTGGGGAAGGGAAATGAGCTGGGAAATGGGTGACGGATCTAGGCAGCGGTAGTTCTGGGTGGTGGATCGGAGATGGGGTGAGTGGTTGTGGGCGGTGGTGGCCGGCGATGGTGGTGGTGGTGGCCAGCAGGCGGTGGTCAGTGAGCGGCGTTGAGACGGGGCTAGGTTTTATGTCTAGGGTATAAAACCATCTTTCCATTTCTGCCGGAGATGACTTTGCACCTTGAAGAAGTTTCGACATCAGATTCTAGTCACCGGAGAGGAGCACCGTCAGTTGCCGATGTTTCCAGTTCGTGAGGTGCCGAATGCGCTCTGGATGATCTTACTTGCTGGGTAGAAGGGGAGTACATTGGAGCCGACCCAGTTCACGGCGAAAATCAGGCTGATGCTTGTACAACTTTGAAATTTTGATCTTTGTCACTTAAGGTATCTCTCTCTATGTTCATGTCTGAATCTGATGCTTGGTTGTTGTGTTAACTGGTAGTTATTGATGTTGAAATGGTAATGTATTTATGTAGATGTGAAGAAAGGAATTGTTGATCTGTAATTGACCATAATGAATAGCCACTGATTGAGGGTGGCGGGGCTGGGTTCCGAGTCGAGGTTAGTGGCGAGCTGTTATTCTGGCGGCGGTACGACGGCAGTGGCGGTGGAGGCAATGATGAAGAAGATAATGTTTGAAGATGAAGAAGATTAAAAAGAAAGGGTAGAATGTCATTTCATTTTTAGTTTTTAGTCAAGGGGTAATTTTATCTTTTTATGACTGGTCAACGTCTAATTTGCATTAGTCAACGCTTGAAATATGTAAAATGGGTATAACTACACAATTTGACAAACGTATAGGGTTAATTTTGTACTTTCAAGTTTTACAGGGTTATATCTGTACTTTGTCAATTTAATAGGGTTATTTTTGCACTTTTTCTTAACTTTAAATTATAAGAAAAAGTCATTCTCTCTCCATTTAATCCGAACAATCTTAATATAAAAATTATACTGGTATATTTTAAAATCAAATGTAAATAAATTTGATAAATAATTCAACATAATAATATTCATTATATTTTTTAAATCAAGATAGAATTTTATTTTAAAAATTAAAAGTAAATAAATCATTTTAAAATTTTAGGGCATATCCATTTAAATCAATATATAACTTTGTATAATTACAAAGTTAGTGACTGTTCTTGGAAAAAAACATCTTTCCATATGCGTATGGAAATACGGGATTAAACTAAAATTATAGAAATGTAAAAGATTTTAATTCAAATATAAAAATTTGAGTTAAGTGCTAAAATAACCCCAAATTTTG
The DNA here is from genome assembly GCA_032355605.1 of Rubia tinctorum. Taxonomy (NCBI): domain Eukaryota; kingdom Viridiplantae; phylum Streptophyta; class Magnoliopsida; order Gentianales; family Rubiaceae; genus Rubia; species Rubia tinctorum. Next base: position 7,256 of record JAULKM010143559.1, on the reverse strand, counting down.
GTCGAAAGTATCAATATAACCCCGTAAAATCTGAAAGTGTATTTCTAACCCTATTATTTGCTTGAAAGTGTCAATCTAACCATGGAAACATGAATTTGATCGGAAATTTTATGAATTGACTATTATACCCCTGTTTCATAAAACAAAATTTGGAAAAGACTATATTGTCCCTGAAAAAAATTCTTCTTCTTTCACACCCTGCTTCAGCCATACTATTCTGTCTCCCCCCTAAATCAATGGGAAAATTCCTCGGTTTTCCCTTTCGTGAAAATTCCACCTGAAAAAATCAATCGCTTTTGCTTTCGTGAATCAATCACCCTAAACTTCGTGAAAAATCCATCTCATATCCCACCTCCAAGACCCTGAAAACATCATTTTTGTTTCGTTCGATCACTCACCTTGAATCCTAATCTTTTCTATCGGAAGCATCTCGACCCAGCCCCGACGAAGGCGCCCATTACGGCGGCAGTGACGCAGCCGGTGAAAGAGGAGAAATCGTCAGTGATTGACTGGAGTGAAGGCGTTGATGATTGACTGGAGTGAAGGAGGAGGAATTGTCGCTGACTCTGGTGATCTAATGGGTTTTCTAACACCGGATCTGGCCGGAATCGACTGGAGTCAGTGGGCTGGAAGAGCTCAAAGGATGGCATGTCTTCGTTGGCTCCTTCGTCAGATGGGTCTCGCCCTCCACCATCCCTCTTCCTCGGCTGTCTTCGACAACAGCGGCCTCCCGAAGTCATTCCAGTGTAATATTAATGTTGATATTGTCAAAAGACTGAAATACTTATGGGTTTGTAAGATGATCGAGGAACCCATTTGGATTTGACTCGAAAAGGGGAAGAGGATGATTCTGTGTGTTTTTTCTAGGTTTTCATTGGATGGATTTTGATTATGCACCCTAAAATGAAAGGGTTTTTGTTTACAAGGTTCGGGATGTGATTGCGAAGCAGATGGCGATGGTGGCGCGGTAGAGATCCGGCGGTGATGGCGGAGCAGGCGAATGTGGTGCTAAAGGTGGTTTTGAAGATGCTAAAGGTGGTTTTGAAGATGAAGAACCCTAGGGTATTTATGTCATTAGATTTTAAGTTTTAAAAGTAGGGGTATTTTAGTCTTCTTAGCTTCGACCAATGCCGGAAAATACCAAGTCAATGCCTGAATAGTGTGAAAAGGTTATATCGTCATATTTTTTGAAAAACTTAGGGTTAGAATCACACTTTCAAATTTTACAGGGTTATATTGAAACTTTTAGTATAATAGGGTTAGATTTGTATTTTACCCTATTATGCAACATGCAGTGGTTATAAGTTTATGACTCGATTAATGCAAACCAATTTTTTTTTGTTCATTTTCCCTAATTTGTAGTTTAAGCCTAATTTGAGTATATAATTTTAAAAATGCAAACAAGGCAGAATCTTATTGGTGTAACACATATTGGTGCACAAAAGTGTAACAAAAAATCCTGAGCTAGTTAGGGGACTAAGATTAGTTAAATACTCCTTGCGTTTCTTTTAAATTCATACTAGAGAACAGTTGTGTTTTGCACGGACGTAAATTTGAATATTATTATATAAATAAATATATTTTTTAAATTTAATTTAATTATATGATAAAAATATTAATAAATGCCACTTTAACAAAATAACATTATCGTTATCACCATTGCATGCATACGCGTTCGGTAGAATATGAAAAATGATCAAAGTTTTGAACATTTGATTGTAATACTGTGCCATTGCACAATTTATGATTTAAAAAATATTTATTATCATCATACACTTTTATAATTTTTTAAAATATTTAAATTAGATGATAGCTTTTATTAATTAAACTTTGAGTTGTAGATATTCATTTTCTTATTCTTCCAATGTTTTTAAATAATTAATTGATAATACTGTGCTATTTTTAGGCAAAAAAAAAACATTCTAGAGAAGGTAAATTTTTTTAATTAAACATTCTAGGGAAGACCGAGATTTTGTTCTTCTGTGGTCAACAAATATTATACTCCATAAAAGGTTGAACATTTCCGGCAGCACCACTGGCTGAACCATGCACAATCAAATATAACGAGGAGCTCATTTATAATGATAAAAAAAATTATGTGCGTTAGATCTAAATTTTTTAAATTAGGGATATTGTCGGCAATTAATGATTAGTCGATTGAATTAGAAATATATAAAATATAAATTTTAAATTTTGATCCAGAAAAATAGAATTCATGTCTTAGATAAAAAAAAATATATATATATTTAAATTGTCAACATTTTATAACTATTAATCATACAGATTAAAGAAAGTTAAAATTTATGATAGTCTAAATTTGATGATAAAATTAAAATATAATATACTTTAATGCATTAATTTTTTTCTGACAAAAGTTTGAGAAAGATCATACTTTCATAGGCATATGGAAAGATGAAGTTGAAATAAAATTATAGAAAAATAAAATATTTTAGTTGCAATATTAAAAAAATTACTATGCAACTTGCAGTAGTTATAAGTTTATGACCCGATTAATGCAATCCAAAATCTTTATCTTGATTTCTTCTAATTTTCAAATGAATATTGAGAATACAAAAAGAACGTGCATAATCATAAATATGGTAAGATTAATTTACTCATTAATTGAAAAATATTGGAATATAGAAAGAACAATGAAAATGAAGAAAGAGATGTGTATTGTAAATTGGGAATTGACTTTATAAAAATACTACATTTTAAATTAATTTTAGAAAGTGATGTGGAATTATATATGAATGTCACGTGGCAAAAATGATGTGTGATTGGCATGTGACCAAAATGGTCTTCTTTAATAAATACTATAGATTCTTCCATTATTTTTACAATGTATTCTTTCCTCTCTTTTTTAAAAAAAAAACATTCCATTAATTTAGTTACACTCACTCAACCTTCCAAATAAGTTTCACTTCATCCTCTCAAAGTACTACTTATCTTCAGATAAGTAATTAAAATTTATAATAAAAAAATTCGAAAAATACATGTTATGATAAAATTAATAAAATATTACATAATATTGTTCTAATTTACGTAAATTCTATTTAAAAATTACAATTTTGACTTTGAAAGTCGACGTGAGAATCTTATTTTGAAATAGAGAGAGTGATATAGTTTTTTCATTATTTCTCTTTCAAATTTCACCCTTTTCTTACTTTTTGTGTGAAGCACAACTATGATGAATTGATGATACTCCGCTATTTCATATAAAACAACAGTTCAACTATTATGTTAATCAAAATTTCTGAATTTTGATTTAAGAAAGCTAAATTCATGTTAAGTAAGAATATTATAATGCATGTTTTAATAAAAATATGTTAAAAATCAATTATTTTTTAATTATGTATTATCCCAAACACCATATAATAGAAATTGTTTGTTTGGTGATGTCAAACGGGGATATTGAATACATTTTGACTAATTTAAACCCAAGTTATCTAAAAATAACATACTAATATTATAATATGTTAATGCTTTTAATTCTTTGACTAACCTAAACCTAAGTTGTCTAAAAATGACATACTAATATTATAATATGTTACTGATTTTAATTCATTACTATATATAATAAATCATAACTTGTTAAAATATATAACTTCTAAAATATATTTAAAACCATAAATATCTCATACTATATCTATGTATATCACTAAAGAAAATCCAAATAAACACATAATATGAAATAATAAAATGTTCAAATTTTTGAATACAATGATAGAGTACTTTTGATAGAAGTATGTATACATATTATTTTATTTATTATATATGACAAAGTATTGTTTAAGACTGTCTAACTATTAAATGAGGACATTTTATAATTAGTGAGACTAATTAGGTAATTTGATATTTACTTTTATCTATTGCATGAGATACACATAATTATGATAACATTTTAAAATGAATCTCAACATATAAATAATTAATTTTTAAAAAATTGAATGAAATATTATAAAAATAATCAATTTTTATTGTATTTAATATTTAACGATTTCTAACTAAATTAATTATTTCACTAAATTAACTAAATTAATTATTTCACTAAATTAACTAAATTAATTATTTCAATTAGGGGTGTTCAAATTACCCGACCCGACCCATTTTCCCCGGCCCATATGGGTCAGGTCGGGTCAATGTCCCATTAGGGTTGATGTGGGTCAGGTCAAAATGAGCCGAGTCAAAATGGGCCGGGTTAGATTTTGACCAAAATCAACATGTTTTGACCCATTTGCAATTTTATCTCATTTTCTTGAAAAAAATCATAAAAAAGAATATAGTTTAATACAACATACCCACTATTAATTTAATTCATAAACAAGTTTAAAATTCTTAATTTTTTATAAAAATAAAAATAATTTTTTAAAGCTACTATTAATTATAAAAAATATATTTATTAATATATAAAAAATATATTCATGATTGTATAAATAAATTTTAGTAAAATTATATTTTTTAAATGAAATATTAAAAGTATTCTAACTACGTAAAATGAAAATAATTGTATTTTTCTTTATTAAGTGAATAATATATAAACACCCCTAATTTCAATTCATACTCCGTAACTCATATAGTTTTCATTAGATGACTAAAAATTTAAATTTAAATAAACTTTGTTTTCAATTTAAATGTAAGACACAAAATGTATTTTAATTAATAATATCGCGACTAGTAAAATTTAAAGTGTATTAAATCCGTGATAGTATTTATTTACTGTACATTTATATTTTTGACTTATTAAGAGTCATTATTTATCGTTTAATTACAGTGACATTATGAAAAAGAAAAGGTCTCTTTTGCAACAACCCGCTCAAACTGATTATTTATTTAAAATAAAATTAGATTTCAAAGTCTGGGGAAGGTTTTATATAAACTGACTAACGGTTTATACCGATCATTAAAAATTAATTCTTATAACTTTTAAGGTTGGAATATGATTAGTTACATGCTGAAATTTATTTTTAAGGATTTTGATAATTAATAGTATATCATCACAATAAATATCAAATTATTCTATTAATCATTAATTATAAAAATAATTCTATGTAACAATTAGTTGATTTTAAACAAGATTCATGAAATTAGAGCCATAATGGACACTTATAGCCACTAGACAAAGCGGGGAGTGGTTATTTTAATATTTAGAGAAAAGTGCATATATAATCATACCTAATTCACGTAGTACGTGAAAATATAACTTTTTGATAATTGAAAGTGCAAATATAACCCTAGATAATTATTGTATGTGCAAATATACCCTTCCCGACTGATTTAGGCCAGAACGGGATGAAAATATGATTTTACCCTTTCGAAAAAATAAAATAAAAAGGTGAATTGACCATTATACTCCTAACCCTAAACCCTAACCATTTCTGCCCACCCTCTTCTTCCATTTTTCTTCTTTAGCTGCCACCCCTGTTTCCGACGATAATACCACCCTCCCGTTGATCTTCATCGCTACCCCATCCTCCCGTCGACCGGTCATTTTGGGGGACAGTATCAAGTCAAGGTGGCGCTGGAAGGTGGTGCTAAGGTTTACGGCATCAAGCGTGATGGGGTGGGGTGGCACGGTTCGTGACGAGTAAGGTGGCGCTGAGGGACTGGAAGGTGGTGGTGAGTCAGCGAGTGGTGGGGCTAGGGTCTGATTGGGTGCAGGGGTTAATTAGGACTAAAGGGGCCGGTGGGAGGGGGGGGGAAGATGGGTGGCGGGGATTCGAAGAACTTTGACTAGAAAATTTGATGGGGGGTTCTGGAAACAATGGGCGGCAGGGATTTGCTGAGTGAAAAAGTAGCAAAGATGAAAGAATCGATTCAGAAGAGCAAGTCTATAACTGAGAACATGGTCACCATACTCGACTCCTTCGATCATCACATCTCTGCTCTTGAAACCGACATGCGTCCCACCCAGGTACTCTCTTCTCTTGATTCGCTCTTGTCAAAATGCTGGAGGATTTGACAAATGCTTTTGAAATTTTGATTTTTAGCCTGCGTTTTGGTTTTGAAGTTTAATAATCGATGTTTGATTAGTGAAAATGTATCAGATTAAACCAAATACAGGGCTTGGTGGCGGGGCAGGCTGGGTGGTGATGACGGCGGCGACGGGCCGACTACAAATTGACGATGGTGGTTGTGGAAGAACAACAAGAGGCAAATGACATTTTTGTCTTTTAAAATTTTGTATTAGGCTGAAATGATATTTTGGTCAATGACCGGAAATGACCGGTTCAGTGCCGGAATATAGTTTTTAGAGTTATATTTACACTCATGTAAAGCAGTTAGACTTATTTTTGCATTATAAATTAAATGTGCACTTAGTAAGTGTATAGACTTATATTTGTATATATCCATAATATTTATTGACACGTTTTACAATTGAGAAAATATAAAATTGCAATTCTATAGGGTGGCGTGTGACTGTGTGACCTTCCACCGAGAAACAAAAGACAAGCATTCACGTGGACCCCCACCCCAGGAATCATTAGAAATCAATGTCCATTTCCCTCTGAACAAAAACAAACCCTTTAATTCTCTCAGTCTCACGTTATACATACCCGCGGAAGCTATTCCATTTATCGCCGCCGTGCTCCGCCACCACCTATTACATCCCGCCCGCCTCTGCATTCAAACATTCGGACGAGAAATGGAAGCTCTAGGGTTCTTACCGACCAGAACGCCGCCTCTCCGGCCGAAATTGGCCGCCCTCAGCGGCAGCGGCGGCCGTCCGGCATTCAGGAAGAGCAACCGTTACAGCTCCGGCTGTGCAATCTACGCCGTTTCCAATCCTACCCTCGACAACCCATTGACTGAAATGCCTCTTCCGGTCCATTCTCAATCGCCGCCATTCTTGACCGTATCCCCTTCTTCTCTGCAATGCGAACCGGGTTTTCTTCTGCGAAACCCTTGGTTGGACCGGGAGAACGGTTCGTTGGGGGAGACGGAGTACCTGAGGAAAATCTTGATGTCGAAGGTGTATGACGTGGCGATAGAATCGGAGCTGGAGCTCGCCACCAAGCTCTCCAAAAGGCTGGGAGTCAATGTTTGGCTTAAGCGCGAAGATCTCCAACCAGTACGTGTATTTTATACATTTTTGATAAATCCATTGATTTGACTATGGAAGATAGATATGTTGGTTGATTTTAGTTTTACTGGTGTTAAAATAACAAATGTATGGTGGTGTTGTTTGTTGGCAGGTTTTCTCTTTTAAGCTTCGCGGAGCTTATAACATGATGGCTAAACTTACTCCAGAGCAG
>JAULKM010143550.1:0-18007 GCA_032355605.1 Rubia tinctorum | reverse complement strand
CGGAGGAATATTGGTATGTGAAACAGTGATAGAAGGTGAGAGGTGGCAGTGTGTGCAGGTCAAGGGTTGCGGTAGGGGGTGCTAGGATTTTGGGGCTACGGGTAGGGGGTGAGTTTCTGGTTTCTGTTACAGATGAAAGGACGGGTGGCGTCGCGACGGTGGCAGAGTACTGTCAGGACGGTGGTGGGTTGTTGTTTGCATCGGCAGTGATGAGCCAACTTTATGGGTTGGGATGTGGGGGTTTTGACGGTAAGGGCAGGACGGTGGTGGTGGATTTTGACAGGGGCGGGGTGGTGGGTGTGTGGTGAATTGGAGGCAGCGGTGGTGGTAGGTTTCTGGTGGTACGAGTTGGGGTGGTGGTTGTAGTGGCGGAGTGGCGAAAGTGAAAGAGATGGTGGTGGAGCAGTGAGGGTGGGAGCAGAGGTGGTGGATTGGCACTGGAGGTGGGGGTGGAGGTGGTGGATTGGCGCTGGAGGTGGTGGATTGGCAGCGTAGGTGGTGGTGCTACGACAGCGGAGGTGGCGGTGCGACGACAGAGGTAGTGGCGGAGTGACAGACATGGCGGGACTTAAGGGCAAACTTGCCCATTCAGTTTTAGAGTTTGGCCCAAAGAGCATATCGAGCATTTCAGGCCGGTCAACGACCGGTAACTAGCCGGACTCGGGTAGGAGGGGTATGAGTTATTAAGGCGCAACTAATCCAGAGGTACGAGTGCACTTTAAAAATAAATTGGAGGTATATTTGCACAAATACAAGAACTGGGGGGCATGATGCATTTTGCCCTTATTGTTAATATGTTTAGTAGCTAAATCTCTTTTCAGACTTAGGGTAATGAAGCATTAACTATGATTTACACGTGAGGCCTAATTGTCCGTGATAATTGACTCGTATGGATTCCTAATTGTTCTCTGTGTATATTATATTTCTGAATTTATTGAGATCTGATCAACCTTGAGTTATTTGGAATAGTGCCAATTAAATTCTGCTATTTATCTTTGTTTAGTGGGTAGATTTAATTAGTGGCGAAACTAGCAGTGGATAGTGGGAACAGTGGGTGGATAATTTGTGACAGCTGATCTAGTTATGAATTATCTAAATTGGGTTTCTTTGGTTCTTAATGCTCTTAAGATATGAAATCTAGTTTATAGCTTATTCTTGCTAGATTATATCTTAATTAGAGAAATAGTTGGTTTATAGCTGATTTATGCTGGCTATCTAAAAGTAAGAAGAAATTGGACCGTATCTTGTAGCTAATTCTCAGCAGTCTATAACTAGTTGGTTCATGCGAATTGAAGTATTATTGACCCTGTAATCATATAAATTATTAATTAATGTGGATTTATCTGTTGCCGGAATTCATTCTCATATTGATATACTCCCTCTGTTTAACTATGTTTGACACACTTATTATTTTTGTATGTTTTTCTAAAATTGTCACATTTCCTTTAATGGCAAAAGGTACATCATTCTCAACCACTCATTAAACTTTTTACTCTCTTCACTCAATTCTCTCCACGCATTTTAACTTGCAAAAAAATAACATGTAAATCTATGGTGCCAAACATAGTGAAACGGAGGGAGTATGTGTTTATTTGCATTCTTAGTTTAATTTAATTATTTTCTTAAGTTAATCAATTTTATTTTCTTATTTCTAAAATTCTTTAGAAATAAGAATTTGTTTACACTGTTCTCTGTGGGATCGATCTTGCTTACTCTATATTTGAATTGAAATATGATAAGTTAGTGTGTTTATTTGGTAGAAAAAAAGATCTACCACTATTTAATTTAGAAAAACTCGTCAAAAACTGAATGAATATCGACATATTTCATTACTTGTCTTGTGCCTAAACAAAATATCATCAGAAATAATTTATAGTTTTTTTATATAACCCTATATTTTTTGCGAATGTACGGATATAACCCTATAAATTTTAGAAATATGCTGATATAACCCTATTAGTTTTCATAATGTTCTAATATAACCATACCTGTTACGACAACAGTGCAGCAGTGGTCCGGAGGTGGAGGCGGTGGTCCGGTGGCGGTCAAGCGACAATATTTTGGGTATTAATGACTCGAAGGGTAACAAAGTATTTATTTTATTTTATTAGTTTTGTTTTTCTCAAAACTTTTCTAAGGTTATATTGACATTGGTATTAAAAACACTTTTCTTTTTTCTATATTGCACGTTTTTCCTTGTTTGGTTTACGTTCAGGTTTAGGTTTCATCCGCTAGGTTAATAAAAACCTCACCGCCCGTATCTTTTTCTTCTTCTTCTTTTACGGTGCTGTGTAGCGAATCCGGCCGCAGTCAAAGGCATAGTAATTTCTCAAGCAATTTTGAGATCTGATGAGTCCGCTAATCAATCAAATGCGTCCGCCAAGCGAGGGATCTTCTGATGACGACATCATGGGTGGCATCTTCGAATGTCCCACAGACAGCCCTGAAATCGAAAGCCTCGCCCGATTCGCTGTCGAACAACACAACAAAAAGCAGGTAATTTTCATCAAAAAAATTACATACGAGACCTTGTTCTCATTACAAAACCCCAGAACTAAAAAGGAGTTGACTAGATTGTAGGTTTTTCCGTTCTGCCCTCTTCCCGATTGCCTCCGTCTCTGATTCCCTGTGTTAAAATATTCCCACACAGGTAACTAACATATACTGCATTATTAGTACCAATTGGTTATAAGATGGAAAATTAAGATATTTTGAAATTTGACATGTCAGACCAGATTGGATTATTGGACTGATATTGAGATCCCCGTTTAGATATTGAGTTGTGGAACACTTGTGGAGCCCTACGTTTGCATGCTAGGGGCGTGTTGAAATATTTCAAATATTCCCACAATAGTCCTTCCGTCACACCTATATTTGCACTCTTGCTTTTTTTTACGCTATTCTTTACTAGAGTTATGAACAGCAATATTATCGTATATGATATTGTTGAATTCGTAACTAGTAGTTCTTAAATATCAACTTGTTATTTGTCATTTAATCATATTAATGGTCAAACACGCAAATAGATCTGAGACAGGGAATAACTAATATAATTATTTTTAAGATAGAAGTCCAAGATAAATTAAAATTATAGGCACTCTCGTGTATGACTGGAAAAACTGCTGTAATTTCTTTTTGCAAGATGGTGCTGGTATGTCTTTCGGCGTTGACGTAAATTTGACTGCTTAACTACAGCTTTGTGAGTTCAGTCGATTTTGGAATATGAAAACACGTGATTACTGAAGAGTCAAAAATTGTATAGCGGCCACATCTGAAGCATATGTATTTGTCATTGCTGACATTGATTAAGTGTTTAGTTACTTGGCACAATCGTTTTAGGTGGTTTGATATGCTTGAATGTTGGTATATTTCAGAATGCTCCTTCTCTCTTTTTTTGGAGAAAAAGAAAGAATGCTCCTCTACAGTTCGGAAAGGTGGTAAAGGCTGTGGAGGTTTTGGTTGCTGGTAGTCTCTATTATCTCACGATAGAGGTGAAAGATGGCGATGAGAAGAAACTTTATACGGCTACAGTTTATGTCCGGCCCTGGCAGAACTGGAAGGAGGTACAAGAATTTAAACCCATTGGCGATTCTAGTTAGAAACGTGCCCTCGGGAACCTTACCTTCCTGTTGAATTCATTCTTCTTTTTTTATGTATCTTGAATGGTACGGTATTAATAAATTATTTTGAATGGGAGTATATTTATTGTATTTTTGGATGACGATTGTGTCTTTAGGCGGATCGCCTCACCATTAGACTAATTATGGTAAACTTCGTTTGTATAACTTTTAAAGTCATATTACAGTTATTTATATTTTAAGATATATTTTAGAAGGTTCTCAAAATAATGGAAACATTGTTGCAATAAATGATTGCAAAAACCAAATCACCTCATCCCAAAGCACACTACAATAAGCATTCATTGTTTTTGTTTGGTTTCATTGTTATGATCAGCCGGAGTATTTTAGCTTTATAAACTTAAACTATGTTGTTTGAGCCTATGGTGACTTTCTTACTTATCTAAAATGACGTTTCTTTTGTTCCTCTCCCTGCTCTCTTCATTGTTGCTCCATTCATCGTTTTCACACCCTTCTTCCTCTGTTCTCCTACCTCTCGCTATGTCTTCGTCTTCATCTTCTCCACAATTGAGGTAAATACCACAATAGTACAAAAATACTTTTACCTCGGTTGTTATTCAAGAAGAATCACGGTAAAAAGTCAGACTAAAACTGGTTTGATAGGTTATAGGCCGGCGTCGAGGATAATTGGATCGAACCGTGACTATATGGTGAACGACGACATTGGTGGCACCGACACCATAAACGACACTAGACCGACATCGGTCTAAACTTAGCGATGTCGTATGCATGACGATGGATTCGATATCATATCCGGTACCGTGCCAATGTTTGATCCTTAAATATTATGATTATAAAAATAATCGAAGTATGGCTGATGTTGGGCAAATGACGATGGAGACCGTTGGTGGATCTGGTACCATAAATACCACTGTCGGATCCATCAATATTACAATTTAAAAAAACAAAAGCATAGATGGTTTCGGCTCTAGTTTCGGTTGTTAATGTAAACCAAGATTCTCAAAATTAGCTTGCATATAAAATTACAAATACATGATTATAAAGCTAATAAACATAATACCGGACTATAATCCTAGAAAAAATAACAACTATATTTCAAAAATAGTTTGATATCCCAAGAACAACACATTCAAATAAATTTAAAAAATCCTAATTTAATACCACTAATTAGCTAAAAATTAAAGAGATATCGACCAAGAAACTGGAAATAAATCATGGAGATGTTGGACTCCTTCAAACCTGTACAAACGTTGACGATGAGGTATTTGATACTCTTGATGCTGAGAGCTAGCCGATATTGGAATTATACTGGGTGACCCGATGGAGGCACCTTCAGTCGTGCATCTAGCTAATAAGGCGACGACAGTTGTGGAACAGAGCTCTCCAGATCTACAAATTTGACCATCGGCTATTGTAGTTCTTCTACTTCAACGAGAGTACTTCTGGATCTAACAGTGGGAAGCATCCAGTGGCAAGAGCGGTGGACACCGACAATGGCAAAGGTTGTCGGGGCGGCATTGAAGCGCTTGCTGGCGGTGCATTTCGATTAATTGTGGGAGGGAGAAATGAGGGTTTATGGTGGAGAGAAGTGTCGAATTAGGAGAAAGTAGGGTTACATATCCTTTATATAGTAAGATATTTTAAAAGCTGAGATTGAATACATGAAAAGCTAATAAAGGTTCTCCACCCAGCACATACATGATCAAAGAGTTCTCCCAGTATTTCAATTCAGTTTTAACATCACCCTCTTCAATCTCAACTTCAATTTCACCATTAACTACCATAGGAGTTTTGAATTCAATTTTCATTCCATTCGCTTGTACCCTGTTCCCTTTAATCACATCTACCCATAATCTATTTCCAGGTTTCTTACCAGCATTCAAATCATCATTCAAAGTTACCTTCTCCCGAGTTTGTTTCTTCTCCATAGCTTCAAATTCGGCCACCACATCAGTTCCTTCATCCGTTTGGCTTGCAGCTCCTACCTCCACTTGAATTGTGTCACCGGCCATCATCTTAGTTTCAGATTGCTTTCACCCAATTCCTTCAATTTCTTTGATTTTGATTCCCGAATTTCTCAGTTAACAGTTAGTGCTAGAACTAACGTCGTGTACCGCACTGCTTCTCCCCATCGTTGGCATGACCACCTTTGTTTTTTGCTGGCCACGACCTTTCTTCATGTTTTCAGCAATTCGCACCTCCACTTTGTGAAAATCGCCCACAGTAAAATCCGCTTTCTTCAACTAGCCTTCCACATTTTCAAATAATATATATGCAACATAAAAATAATATTCAATATTCTAAATGAAAAAAATAAACTTATACATTCACAAATTCACATTCATATTTTGTATTTTATTGTTTAATATTATTATTATAGTAATTAGTATATGAATAACTAGATAACACCCTTGCAATGCACGATTTAAAATAAGTGAATATATATATATAATTTAATTTATTTTTAAACAAAACTTAAATATAATTTTGTAAAAAAATTTACGCTACTCCATTTATTTTGAGTTTTTTAAAGATTTTATAACTATACTTTTAACAATGACTTTATATTTATAGTTTCAAATGAAATAAATTAAACATAGATTTCGAGTATATATAATCAGAGTCGAATATCAATAAATAAAATTTATTTTTTCACCAAATAAAATTTTATATGCTACTTATTTATAATTTTATAAAATAATTAATCAACAGTCAACCCTTATTTGACTTTCCATATATAAACATAAAAAAAATAATTTTACTTTAACTAATCAACGGTCAACCCTTACTTGACCTTTCATACATAAACACTAATAACTAAGGTTTGACCTTAACTAGATTAATGGTCAACTCTTGTTTGACTTTCCATACATAAAAACTAATGAAAATGTTTAATCTTGACTAATCAACGATTGATCTTTAGTTAACTTTACATAAATAAACACTAATAACTAAGGTTTGACCTTAATTAATCAACAATCAATTCTTATTTGACTTCCATACATAAACACTAATGAAAAAGTTTGATCTTGACTAATCAACGATTGACTCTTTCTTAACTTTAAATAAATAAACACTAATAACTATGTTTGACCTTAATTAATCAACGGTAAACCGTTATTTGACTTTCCATACATAAACACTAATAAAAAAGGTTTGGTCATGAGGAAGAAACGATCAACACTTACTTGACATTCCATACATAAACAATAATGAAAATGTTAGACCTTAACTAATTAACGGTCAACCCATACTTGACTTTCCATACATAAACACTAATGAAAAGTTTGACCTTAAGGAATCAACAATCAACACTTACTTGACTTTCCATACATAAACACAAATGAAATGGTTAGAACTTAACTAATCAACGGTCAAACCTTACTTGACATTTCATACATTAACACTAATGAAATGGTTAGAAATTAATAATTAACGGTCAATCCTTACTTGACATTCCATGCATAAACAGTAGTGGTATAGTTAGAACTTAACTAATCAACGGTCAACCCGTACTTGACCATCCACACGTAAACAATAATGAAAATGTTAGACCTTAACTAATGAACGGTTAACCCTTAATTGACTTTTCTTATGTAAATACAAGTAATAATCAAGATTTAACCTTAAGTTAACCTCTATTTGACTTTCCATACATAAACACTAATGAAAATGCTTGACTTTAACTAATCAACGGTTAATCATTACTTGACTTTCCATACATAAATATCAATGCTTATTTGACTTTTCATATATAAACACTTAATGAAAAGGTTTGGCATAAACTAATTGCCGGTCAACTATTACTTGACTTTCTGTATAAAAACACTGATGAGAAGGTTTGATTTCAAATAATAGACAGTTGAATCTTTATTTGAGGATAAAATCAAAATTTTCTTCTTATATTCCATTTCTTCTTAGAGAATATTATTATATCTTCCTCTTCTACAGTAAATTTATATCGAAATTTATTTTTGTAAAATTCATTCAAGTTTAACTACTACAAATAGACACAATTTTATACCTTATTATTTTAGTTAAACTAATCTAAATCACAAATGTAAAATTATAAGTATTACATATTATATTATGAAAATATTTAAAAAATTATCACAAATAGTAGCTATATAAAAATATTATGACATCAAATCTTTTGGAAATTTATTATAAAGTAATAATATTTATTTTAGTCAAATCTACAAAATTAATATTAAATTACTTTGATACACAAGTTATTGTATGAAAATTTTTCTTCATCGATTTTTAAAAAAGAAATCCTTCAATATTCACATTAATTTCTTTATTTCTATTCATAAACTAACTAAGAAATCAACCCAAAAAACCTAAGCCCTAAGCCCAAACTCTACTAACATAAAACCTAGTATGTAACTACAAGAATTCTTTTCCTTCTCCTTGAACATAACACAAAAGGGCGGGATGAAAATGCAAAGAGGTTGATTCTCAAAGTTGGGAGCCATCAAAAGTCTTGTTGTCATCGTCCTCGTCCTTGATCTCTATCTCTATCTCCAACTCTACAATTGGCTCTTGCGGAACTACCTCACTGATCCTTATCCTCCTCCTTCGTCGTCTACTTGTGTTTTCTGGTAAGTAGTGTATGGCTTTTTGGTTAGTGGTACAAGTATGAACCATAAACTAGGAACAATACAATACTAGTCCACAAAGAAACACTAGAACACAAGTTATGAGAAAATAAGTAAAGCTAACAAAGAGCTCTACACAATAGCCAACAAACACTACAAAAGAAAAAAAAACTACCTCAACCAACTGGTTATGTATGGTAACAATCAAACTAAAACAAGTATTCCCAGCAGCAGTGCCAAAGTTTGACCCACTACCAGCGGGGTCACTTACCTTGTGGGAGAATTATCCCGGGGAGTTCAAAGTATCAAAGATAGAAATATGTATTTGTTTCTCCCGTACTCAATGATAACTACAATAAAGTAGCTAGTGACAAGTCTAGGGTCATTATCAGAGATACTAGAATTCAAGAGCTAGTTTGACACAACCCACATTCGGGCGTCACACTGATTGTGTACGGGGAATAGCTAGTGCAACAGACAATTGGGGGATTTGTGTCTAACACACTACTAAGCATACAAGACAACATGAATTCAATCATCTCCCGGTGTCTCGAGTCTATGAGATTGTTAGTCTAACACTCTCAAGATAGCATTACATAGCATATCACGATATTATACTATGCATGGAATTATGGATGCATCTTAAGTCATAACATGGCATAAATCACACATGAATGGAAAATACAAATCATACACAAATATTCATAGAACATAGAAAATAGGATAATCTTAAATCTCACAAAATCATAATCAAGTCATGAATACAAATACTACCCCCAAGATAATAACTACTATAGAGACATTAAATCCAAAGCAATCATTGAATTAAATGTCATAAGGCTATAACTAGAGAATTAAATGAAGAGAGAAGAGAATCTCCGCTCTTTCTACCTACTACAATTAGGGATGGTGATAAGGCGGGATGATTACAGATTTTGGTACGTCCATACCCATGTCCACCTAATTTTTTTATACCCATCCCCATTACCCATGGCGGAGACAACTTTAAAATCCACCCCGCCTCATCGGGTATTATACATAATCCATACCCACCCCATCACCCACTTGGGTCTCCCTACCCACTTCATACCCATTGTACTCATCCCACTTATATTTCCAAAAAACTAAAATTAATTTTTATAATAAAATTAATAAATGTATTTAAATAAAAATATATAGGTACGATATGTGCAATATGAATAAAAAATAATTTATTTTATATTAAATTAGCGGGTATAAAAAAGGTTTAATGGGGTGGGGTGGGGTGGGGATAGAGCGTGTATGAACTAATATCCATGTCCAACCTACTACCCATGGTGGGTATAATATTCATACCAATACCCACCCCACCCCCAACAAAATATCCATCGACACAAGTAACAAAGACTGGAAAAACGTTCATAGTGGTGGCACAATTAACAAAGACTGATAAAACCCTCATAATGGTAGCACTTTGTCCTGAGTGACCCCCAATTAATGAAGCATGCATTGTGGATAATATTTCTTTCCTAATATTACCCGAGCTCCCCACATATATACATTTTCCTTTTTCAATATCCCTGAAATATACTCAATTTAGCATTGTTACCTGATTCCATAATAGCCTTGGCAATCAATTCTTAAGCCACTTCATCTTGATAGTAACTTGCCTCCAGTTGTTGCAGCCACAAAGGAATTAATGAGGTAGAACTCACCTGCCCCACATAATTCATAGCAAGATCTTTAGAGCACCAATTTACCAATTGTTGTTGATTATGTACAATTCTCATCCGTGGTGTGATGCCAGTTCTTAAATGAACCTTTTCATTCTCAGCCAACCAGCTATAACCTTGACGGTTTTGAATTCGCTCAACCAAACAATTTTCCTTTACTAAAAATCTGTTTGTGTTACTATGGTAAGGTTGTATGATGGATTCCTGGAATTGCTACACATTTAAAAACCCATGGCTAGATTGTTCCAATGCCCTTGATACCGGGTAAATGTAGTGATCTTCTGAATCATTGACTTCCCCTTCTGGTGCTTTATCATAAGATACAATAGTAGTATCTTTTAGCAACCCTGCATCAGGAGTCTCCATTTTTCCCAATCCACTTTTATTCTGATGTAAACTACCTTTCCATCAGTGACTATCTCATCTGCAATTCTTCTACGAGATAATGCATCGATAGCTATGTTACTGCTTCCTGACCTGTATTGTATCTCTAAATTTAGACCCGGCAGATTTTTCAACCATTTATGTTGCGAAACATTATGAATATTTTGAATCTAATGATATGTCTTTATAATAAACTTGATCCCTCTGGAGTAATGCCTCCATTTTTCTGCCTCTAATACCAAGGCCAATAGCTCATTTTGTATGTTCAAAGTCCCATATTTTTCTTACAAAAGGCTTTACTTAAGTTTGCAATGTGCTCGTTCTCCTACATTAATATCGCCCATATCCCTATTCCACTTGTGCTCATTTCAATCACAAAGGATTTGGTGAAACCCGACATTTTTAAGATAGGTGCAATGATAATAACTATTTTTAGCTGATTCAAAGTTGTTGTAGCTTCATCAGTCTAGTTGAAATCATAGTTCTTCAAAAGGTTATGGAGAGGTTTGTATAGAATCCCATACCCTTATATTAATCTTCTATAATAACTCGTGAGCCCCAAAAATCCCCTTAGTTCTTTCAAATTATTTGGCACTGGCCACTGTGTGATACATTCAATCTTTTGAACATACGTTTCTACTCCCTGATCAGAAATGATATGTCCCAAGTATTCCACCCTGCTTCGTGTGAAAACACATTTGGAAGCCTTTGAAAATAATTGGTTCTCCCTCATTACTTGCAGCACCATTTTAACATACTTAGCATGATCAACAAGGTTGCGGTTGTAAACAAGTATATCATAAAAAATACTAGCACAAATTTCCTCAAAATATTCTGAAAAATGTGATTCTAAATTTCTCTGCAACATCCAGATACACCCCATACTGCTATTAGTAATTTCATTTGTACTAAAATGAAATGCTAATAGGACTAATGTCTCATCCAGCTGACTCCTAAAATGACATTCAACCTCCCAAATCCACTGCCTTTAAATTGTAGGTAAAATAGTGGTCCCGTACCCTCCATCCCACACTAGGAAAAATGGTATGTCCCCTCAGCTAAGTGTCGTTAGCAATGGTGACTACAAACGGTATCAGATACTCTTCTCTTAATCCCACCTTGTTGTTAACTTCGCAATCCACAAGAATGTCATTATTACTCGTATCAAGCAGCATATTGACCCTGTGTGGTCCTATAAAACCATACAAAGTTATGGTTTTTGCCATATCAGCACTTCTCATTGACTTCTAATTGATCTGTTCAAGTTCTTCTAAGTGTTTGAACTCCTCACAATCTGATTAAGCCACCAAAATCCTCTTCTTCCTTAGTTTCCATACTCAAAATAACATGGACCTGCTTGAATTTATATATGTGACTGGGGCCAAAAGTTTCCCCAAATTTATAACAAAGGTGATCTACCCTTCTAAACAGTTGTGGGGAGTAATCTTTTTAAAAGTTTCAGACATAACCCTTTTTTCACCTGAATTAGGCTTCCAAGGATTTCTCATTCCCTCAATTCTAAATCCTTCATTTTCACCCAATCCAGAACAAAACTTCCATGTCCAACACCCTTTGTTCTTTTATGCAAAGTTTCAAGATTCAATTCCTTAAAATAGAAACCTCCACAGTTTCATGTGATGTCAATTGATTAAACAACTTCAACATGGGTTTTAACTCCTCTCTTAACCCACTGATGAAACTGGACACAAAGTAAGTCTTGGTCAAGTAACGGTTCTTGCTCAAAACTACTGATTTAAGCTCCTCGAAAACCTCCTGATAATTTCTAACTGTCCCTCTTGATACAATTTATTATATACTTCAATTTTGTCTCAACTTCCAAAATCAACAAACCTTTTTAACACATCATAATGGAAGTCCTTCCATATACTAATATTGGTATATTATCTTTCATATTGATATCATATATATGCTTTGCCCTCCAAATATAATTCAACAGCTTCCACCCTCTCATGATCCCTAATATGGAAATAACTTAAAATATTCTCAGGATCACTTTTCTTAAGCCACTCCTTGAGTTTAAGGCCAGAGAACATTGAAAATTCTAGCTTAGGCTGTAAATTTCCAGAAAACCTACCAATCACATGCTTAGCATTCTCTTTGACAGAATTATTCTAAATCATCACATGAGGAATATGCAATATAGGAGAAGCCAATTTAGACTTTGCAATAGGAAGAACAGATGATACCTCATGAGACGACTTGCAGAACGTGATTTGGCTTTCATCGACTTAATGTTGTCTCCTACCTCCATCTCTCCTTCCTTTTCCTTCACTAGATTCTGCAACCCCTGCATTAGTCACTGGGTTTGTTGATTCATCTTAGATTCTCATTTTACTAAATCTGAGAGTTTGAGAAGCAAAGTCAGTTTTAATTCCTTCAAGCGAGCTATCCATGTGCAGCTTCAATTATGTGTTTTGCTCCTTCAACTCCTTAAACATGTTCGTTATCTTTGACTAAAATTTCTTCATTTGATTTTTCACCGACCTTATTCTCGTTCCATCCGCCATGAAGTTCAATCCGAGGATAGTCCAGCTCTGATACCAGTTGTAGTGAAACACTAAATCAAAGACTAAAATGGTAAAAGTGCAACTCGAAGTTGAGAAGAGGATTTTAGGTGAGGAAGAATAGAATTGCATAGATTAGAGTTCTTCAGGATTTCTCCACAATTGATTAGTACAAAAGTGATAACCAAATTGTCTGAATGATTTGGGTATTTGTCCCCAAATTACAATTCAACTTCCTAACAACCTAACTGAATGAATAACCACACCTTCATCAAGCTTTTGAAGCTCAGCTCACTAATTCTGTTGTAGTTTCTATTGCTCGACTGCCAGATCGTTCCAACATTTCAAGTTGAAAGACTAAAATCTCCCAGATCACTTTCCTGAATTATAATAATCTTGTTAAGTCAGGCCCAAAAAATTAAATCAGAGGGGATAATGTAGACTAAGTTAATACACATTCTAATTGAGCATTAAAATGAAAATGAAAATAAAAATAAAATTTAAAACATATAAAGTTATAAAAATTATTCCGGGTCCCTCTAAAACATGGGCCCAATGCAAACATACAACCTGCACTGCCTTTGGTCGGGCCTATTAATCGTTCTAACATGATACCTTCCCCATTTTATATTATTTTTGCACTTTTTTCCCTGTTTGGTTTAGGTTAGGTTTCAAATCCTTGGTTAATAAAAATCTCACCGCTAGCTTTTTTCCGGTGTTGTGTGGCATCCGTAGACGATTAAAAAACATAATTTGCGAGTGGGGGCTTCTGAATTTGGTGAGTTTAGGTTTATTTTGGATCCAACTCTTTACTCTCATAAACACCAGCAAACCTCGCCTGCAGTCAAAGGTAGTAGTAATTTTTCAAGCAATTTTGCAGCCTAACTTTGCAAATGGAATCTGATGATGAGATGGACCTGGACATGGGTGGCTATATCTTCGAATGTCCCAAGAACGGCCCTGAAATTGAAAGCCTCGCTCGATTCGCTGTCAAACATCACAACAAAAAAGAGGTAATGAAATTATCTGATTTTATTATCGACCTTGTTCTCAATAGAAAACCCTAAAATTATCTGATTACATAGATTTCAAGTTTTTGTTTTATTTTTCCCCCTTCCTGACAATCGAGTTTGACTTGAAAAGATTAGCCGAATTCTAGTAGTTGCTATAATTTCTTTCTGTTAAATGGTGAAAATTCTATATGTCTTTATGCGTTGGTGTAAATTTGACTTCCTAACGAAAACTTTGTGAGTTAAATCGATTCTGGAGCAAAAACATATGATTACTGTTAGAACTGAATTCTCCGGGAAAGATTTTGTTGGACTCTGACCACTGTTTTGTCAGATTAATGGAGCATTGGTTTCGTCTCCTCTAGTACTATATCGTAGTATACTCATACATTAAATTCGAGTTCCGTTGAATAAGAAATGAGGGCTCAAAATTGATTACTTAAAGAGTACTATTTTGGGTTTGTGGTACGTTAGAAATACTACACTGGAAATGGAAAGGAAGTATGCTAGTGTAAAGGCTAGAATGAAAAAACTAGGAATATCAACTAGTAGCTTAGGAGACCTCAACTCAAGATCACACGTGCAATTCGATTTGGATCGGGACGGGATGGGTTGGGCTCGGGCCTCGGGAACTCGGGAATGTCCTCCTCTCCTCCCCTTCCTCTTTTCTTTGTGTTCGTTCATCGAGCCTGGGGGTAAGGTACTATGTAATACCCCAGTCCAAAATTGATGGGGATATTTATTATAATGATAAACTCTTAACAATTATTCTTGTCCACAGTGGAAGCGGGAAAGTTTAAAAGATAAATGCTAATTGCATAATACAAAAATGTGTCTTCAAACAAACTAAATGAAACTGAGGGTGTAGGTCGCTTGGTTAGACTTCTTTAGATTCTGTCGGTTGTCTCGACATGTACCCTACTATGAGTAGTGACGTTGGTCTACATGCTGGCCTGATGGCCGTTGGCGTGTTCGGCATAACATGGAGTGATTATTAGGATCCCGTTCCAAGGCTATGAGTAGAACACCCTGATAACCTCCCACCTAACCTGTATCCTTTTTCCATGTGATGTTACTATTGTGCTAAGTGATATACTTCCTAATGTTGTTTCATGAGAAATGATTTGTATGTGATATAACTTGTGGCTAATCGTGTATGGAATGCGTTCCCGCTTGCTATTTCAAGTAGATAAAATTATTTTCTTAAAACTGCATGCATGCATAGCATCCCGAGCGCATCACGAAATGGTTGCGAACTTGGAACCCTCACGGGTGAAAGTTCATCCCTCTCTTTAAAAAAAAATTGGTTAAAATGCTAGGTATGGTATGAGCGTGACAATTAACGAGTGGAGGACACCTGCGGCCCTATACCCTTAGTTTCATTTATTTTGTTTGAAGACACGTTTTTGGATTATGCAATTAGAATTTATCGTTTAAACTTTTCGCTTCCACTGTAAACCAGAATAATTGTTAAGAATTTATCACTGTAATATATGTCCCCTGAAATTTTGGGCTGGGGTGTTACAAATGGTATCAGAGTGTATATTCGGGAACCTAAGGAACATAAAACACTCTAATAAAATACTTAGGATAACTCCCTAAAACCTCACTAATAGTTTATTGGGACGGTGTAGGAATTATGACGCCCAAAGATGATCGTTTTCGTGTTGTTTTCTATAGGAAAGACCTCGAGGAACTTAGATGGCTTGGAACCCGACAATGAGGAACCATGATCGGGTTGATCATTAACCTAATTATGTAGTTAACTACATAATTAATGAGCGCAATACCTTCAGAAATGAGGTACAATGCTTGAAGGCTCAAATGTTTACCTTTGATATGTAACTACAAGACCGAACTAGAGAGCAGTTCATAGATGAAGGAAAGGCTAAGATGTTAACTGAGGAGTTGAAGACGGTTAAAAAGGACCTGAACAACATGAAGAAAATGTCATGGACTGCACCGACCAGTTGTTCGGGGCGGTAGATGAACTTAGAGACATTATCGAACCACATAACCCAATGTACCTTGAAACAAACGATGGAAGTGATGAGGACCCATATGAAGGAGATAAGGATGACGAATGAGAAGAAGAGCCTGGAGATCACGATGCCTGAACCTATCACGTGACCAAAGAAGTTTAAATTTGGTCCTCATACTAAACTTTAACAAATAAGTGTGATATCAAGCATTATTTTATTTTTTTTAAAAAAACATATTTTAGATGTTTGTTAATAAAGTTTTTAACCTTGGACACCTTTGATTTGGATTTTAGTTTGCTATTTGATTCGTTTAGTTATGAGATCGTTACCTAATCACTCGATATGAATACTTGTTCATGAACTAACCGTATATAATGTTGGGAGTGGGTCTTCTGACAGGCGGCCTGTCCATAAGTTTATGTACATGCCACTTATTTTTTTACCTTATACGCTCCATTTGTTAAATTATATACTAAATTTAGAATATATATTATTATACTATATATTTTTATATTTTCACATTCAAATACACATTATTACTTGTTTTAACTTTTAAAATACAATACTTAAATTTTATTAAAAAAAATTACAACATTTAAGGTAAGAGCCATTGTGGACTGTCCATAAGCTTATGGAAATGCCGTATTTCCCAAGACTTTCTCTAAAGTTGGTACTTACAAAATTAGATTTCTATTATATCTAAAAACATGAAACTAATTTTTGTAGATCCCTCCTCGTAGAAGCAATTGATTCAACGTGAACCCCGAACAGGAGAACGTCATGAATGCTAACGATAATGCGAATAACTAGAATGCGAACAACCAGAACCCCATCTTGGATCCACAGTTGACCGCGGCGATTAACCAAATAAATACGGTTATTGATAGGGTGGATCAACATTAAGGACATGGAGGTGAGGATCGGGCGTTGGAGCGATTTCTGAAGTTCAACCCTCCTAAGTTTGATGGGGAGCCAAATGACGAGAAAGTCGAGGCTTGGTTAGACAGTATTAGCGATGTCTTATATGTTTTAAGGTGTCCCAAGGAGCACAGGGTAACTTTTACAGCCTTCCACTTGAAGCTAGCTGCAAAGGATTGGTGTCGTGTAATCCAAAGAAAAATGGACTAACGAGGGTACCGTGTGTAGTTGGGAGAACTTTGCATAAGAGTTTTGAAAGAAGTATACGCCATCGGTTGTTGCGGAGAACAAGGAAGCTGCTTTCATCAACCTCAAGCAGGCTAATAGAACAGTTGCAGAACATGAAACAGAGTTCACCAAGCTATCTAAGTATGCCCCTGAGATGGTCAATACTGATAAAAAAAAGAAGAAACTTTTTATCCAAGGCCTTAAGGTGGAAATTAAGAATGCTTTGGAAGCATGCGATCTAGCAAGCCATGTGATAGAAGTAGAGAAGGCCCAGAGGATTGAAGAGGCTCTGGTAGAACTTTCAGCCTTTCAAGGACGCCTTAAGGAAGGAATAAGTGATACCTTACGCCCGACCGGTGGTATCCAGAAGGCTAAAAATAGCGTGGAAAAACAAGGAGGGACTAGCCAAAACAAGTTTGGTGGAGCTATGATTGTTTGTGACTATTGTAAAAAAAAAATCAATCACAGAGAAGGTGTTTGTCGACTTAAGCTTAACCAGTGCTTGCGATGCGGGAGTAGTGACCATCAGCTCTCCAATTGTCTTAAGCGCCGTGAATTCCATTTAGTTGCTGCTAACTCAGGAATGCAGGCTCCTCAGAAACCAGGTACCAACTCGTGTATTTGCAATCGGATAAAGGGAGACCGAGCCATCGACTGAATTCATTGAAGGTACCATCCCCATATTTTACTGCTTAGCTAAAATTTTGTTTAATCCTGTTTCTACGCATTCCTACATAGCTTGTCATTTTGTGCCTAAAGTTTGAGAAGTAGAAAAATTACCTTATGTGTTGGAAATTAGTACTCTCACTAATAACATGATATTACATTCGGATGTCATTTATCGAGGATGTGATTTAGAGATACAAGGAAAGAACTATTCTGTGGATCTTGTAACATTAGAATTATACTAGGGATAGAATGGATGTCTAAGTTTTATCATTAATAAGCCTAATGATAAAACACATGTCAGGTTGTTAAAGATTTTTCGGATGTATTCCCTGAAGAATTGACATTTCTACCCCCGGATAGAGAAGTGGAATTCACAATC
>JAULKM010143540.1:0-18007 GCA_032355605.1 Rubia tinctorum | reverse complement strand
AACCTAAATCCAAGTTGTCTAAAAATAACCCACTAATATTATAATATGTTATTGATTTTAATTATTTACTATATATAATCAATTATAACTTGTTAACTAAAGATATATTTAAAATCATAAATATCTCATACTATATATATATCACTAAAGAAGATCTAAATAAACACATAATCTGAAATAATAAAATGTTTAGATTTTTTAAATACAGTGATAGAGTACTTTTGATGGAAATATGTATACATATTATTTATTTATTATATATGACAAAATTTTGTTTTAGACCGGCTAACTGTTAAACGAGAATATTTTATAATTAGTGAGACTAATTAGGTCATTTGATGTTTACTTTTATTTATTGCGGTGAGATACACATATATGATAACATTTTAAAATGAATTTCAACGTATAAATAATTACTTTTAAAAATTTGAATGAAACATTATAAAAATAATCAATTTGTATTGTATTCAATATTTAGCGATTTCTAACTAAATCAATTATTTCACTTCATAACTCATATAGTTTTCCTTAGATGACTAAACTTTAAAAATTTAAATAAACTTTTTTTTCCAATTTAAATGTAAGAGACAAAATGTACATCCTAATATTTTAATTAATAATATTGCCGAACGCGCGACGGTACTCCGCTAGTAGACGATAATATATATTTGATTATATATCTATTCAAATATACAACCAAATTTTAATAGAAAATAGTGCCAAAAAAGTAAGTGGAAAATTTAAACCGAAACATAGGGAATGTTGAAGAAATCGTGGCAGTAATGCAAAGCAAACAAAGCTGAAAAGCTATGAAATCAGAAGAATAAAGTTGAAAGTTCAGTTACAAAACAGAGAGGGGTAAAGCTTGATTGATTAATTTAGCTAAATGTGAGATGTTCAACTCCTATATATCCTCAAATCATCCAATAATTACCTAACAAACAAACAAACAAACAAACTAATTACGCGTACAAGTTGCCTAACTATCAAAACAGAAAAGAAGTTACAAAGATGTGAATGCATGTGATCAGTTTCTGGAAAACTGATCCCACCGCCTTTATTTGAATTTTGACGCCAAATTTTGGAGCAACTGATTTCCTGAGTAATGAACTTCCTATTCCGAGTTCTAAATGATGTGCACCATATATCATGCGTTAACCGATGAATTTAACACATTTATTATCATCTTTTGTTTTGCTGATTGCTAGTTTTAGTTAGGTTTGCACGACAAATAGTTTAGATGACCATTATTGGTTTTCTTGTCTAAATCTTGAGTTTTGTAGACTTAATTAGAAATAATGGATACTTTGTACTCACGGGCGGCTAAATCTTCCTTTTGATCTCATCATAAGGTGGCTCGTGAGTATTTCTTTTTATTATCTTTTGTAGAAGGCCAAGAACCTTAAGTCAATGTAGTAGATTTGAAGGCCACTCGCAAGGGTGATAGTAGATTTGAAGGCCATGAACCTTAACTCGTGGTAGTAGATGGAATGGGGACAAGGAAAGGCGGATTTAGAATTCACAAAGGCCAAGTCCAAAGCGGAAGAATTGTTGTCCGAGAGTTGCACGAAGTTAGAGGAAATATCATAGGAGAATTAGTACTTGAGGGTTGCACCAATGGATTCCTCATCTCGAGCGCTATGAAATCAACTACAAGAACTCTAAAAAAAATGACCAACAGTCCATTCGTAGCGGAGCAAAGAAGTTTGGTAACCAAACTAGCAGCGGCCGACACGGACCGCACAAGCTTGACACGAACCAAGAGCTAACACATCCCATACCATCAAGCACAAACCGTGTCAGGAAGGCTTGGCATGGCCCGTATCAACCAACACGGGCCGTGTAAGATTTAAGCACAGGGGGTACCCGTTTCGGCTAGCCGTGCCACTCCAAGTCTCTTTTCACTCCAAAATCGGCTAAGTATGGGAACAAGACATTCCGTTTTACATGCCCCATGCCGTTTCAAGTCACAAATTTCAAGACCAGCCCACGGGGTGTGAAGAATGATGCATAGCTCACCGAGGTACTGAGTAATAGGAGCATCCAGCCGACGGGGGCGCCAAACAATGCGTGGCTCAGATCAGAAGGAGCAAAACGAAGAGAAGACTCGATCGACGACCCGCGTCAGATGACATGGGCCATGCCGGAACAAAGGGGAATGAACTGTGCCAGAGCCAGCGCCCCGCACCAGCACGACTGGCACGAGCCGTTGCACGAAGTACCCCCGCCCCAATTGCGCCTGCTAGGTTATTTGGCCACTTTTAGGCTTATCTTTGAGCCAATTTCACTACTATTATATATATAGACCGAGGCCAATTAGGGTTTACGTTAAGCTTCATTTTAGATATCAAGAGTAGCCTAGAGAGAGAAAACTCTCCTCATTCTCTCTGGATTTCTTTCTTTTCATATTTTATTTTCCTTTTTGCCCAAATGACATTCAATCCAATGAAATATTTGGATTCAATGTCTAGGGAGTAGTTTATAAAATTTGGGGTGTATTTGTATTCATGATTAGATTTTTGGCTTTTTGAGATTTAGATTCTCCTATATTAATTCCTATGAATATTTGTGCTTGATTTGTGATTTATCTTCTTTGAATATTTATGCTATGCCATTATTATGATGTATCCATACATGTGTGCTAGCATATCATCATGTTAGATATCATTGTTATTTTGGGAGTGTTAGAATTATGGAGTAGGTTCAAGAACACGGGTTGGATGAGTGCATTCATGTTACCTTGATGAAATATCTTTGCATGTGTTAAACTATAATTCTATTTGGATGGTGGTGGCAGAGGATTCACATGATGGGCGGTTGATTCGACAAATCCCAACGAGGGGAAACCCTTGGCTTACTCCGATAGATTGAGAATGATTGTTTGTAGCAAATAGGGTTATGCCAGCTTGGAGAAATCACAAAGCCGTGCCAACTTTAGAGTCATCACAAGATATCAATTCTCTTTGCCTCTCTAGGCCCAGGGATTGAGATCCACAGTGGAGAGTCCGGTATTTAATGCCCTTACTTTCATATCTAACGATTGCGACCTACGCGAGACATTTCCCTTTTAGGCGGCCTTTGTTCCTCCAAGTGGGGGCGCTTTAGCATTGAGAGTAAAGGAGGGGGATGATCTGCAGAGTCACTGGATTAGAGCGCATCCCTAATTACGGAGACGGTGAGATAAACATGTATTGGTAGTAGTACCTTGCGTGACAGATGAGGGAAATATCGGGCTATCTCTTCACTATGTGACATAGGCATAAGATAGAGTTTATATTCTTATATGCGAATGAATCGAGGATAAGAGTCAATTATTGATCATATTACACAAATACCCCCAAGTGCCAGTTAATATATTTTAATTTCGTGTTTGCATGTTAGTAGTTGATAGTTGACCCCTCCCAAATGGTTATTTTCACAACACCTGTTATTCCTAACACGTGGTCAGATTGACGACCCGACCACGATTTTGCGTAGCTAGTTTATAGACTCATAACATCTCTGTGGACGACCCTGGTACTTGCCACTATATACCATTATTGGTAGCATAGTAGTAGGAACAAGAGCAACTTTATAAATTTCATCTTTGGTCCTTAAAACATAGACAACCTCCTCTCGTGTGTTTAACGACTCATCGGGAAGGGGCGGGTCAAATTTTGGCACCATTATCGGGGATGTTATTTTAACGGTCTAGTGATTAGCTTGAATTGCATGTTAGTAGAGTAATTAGTGTTATTTTTTGTTGGCTTTTGGTTGTTGAGCTTTCTTGATTGGTATCCTGTTATTTATGACATTTCTGCTAGTTTGTTCTTAGTTGGGTATTGTTAGATCCCAATTTATGGTACATACCCGTACCAAAAATTTGGGAGTCTTGCATTGTGAAAAGGACTATACAGGTCGAAAGCGAAGAAGGAAAAGGAGGCTGAGACAGGAAGTTCCATGGTAGCTGGTTATTGTGATTAAAGAAATAATAGACATGGTGGAAGACAACTGCACCTTGAGGGAGTTGATGGCTCCAAACTTGATGAGTCAACCCCTCTGTATCATCTTCCCACCTCTACCACCTATTGTTACATGTGAATTGAAGAGTGGGATGATCCATTGCTTGCCGACCTTCCAAGGGATGGCCGAAGAGGATCCAAACAAGCATCTCTAAGAAAGAATTACATTTGGTGTGTATGAATATAAAGCTTTCCAGAGTCTCAGAGGAAGATTATAATCAAAGGTCATTTACCTTTTCACTTCAAGATTCAGCCAAAGATTGGTTGTATTATCTTTCTCCCGGGTGTATAACATCATGAATAGATATAAAGCTCCATTTTTGGAAAATAACTGACTAGCCTCGAAGTCAGAGGGATTAAAGAAATAGTTGTCCAACATCTCCCGATTTATCAATGAGTCCCTCTATGAATATTGGGAGCTATTCAAGAGATTGTTGGCGAGTTTCCCGTATCATTCATTCAAAGAGGAGACGTGGTTTATTACTTCTTTGAAGGTCTGTACGACGACGGTATGCCTATGGTGAATGTCGCTTGCAATGGGTTGATCACCAACAAGAGCCCAATGGAGGCTATGGTTCTCTTTAAAGAGATGGAAAATGGCACAAGGTAATTCGGTACACGATTAAGGGTTAAGCCCATGGAGGAGCCAAATAAAAACCCTTAAGTTGGAAGAGCAAGTCCAAGCACTTGACTCCATGATGAAAAAGTTCATGAAAAAGGGAGTTCAATAAGCGAAAGTTTGCGGTATATGTAATGTTGATTATCACAAAGATTCATGTCCACACATGGCAGCCGATTTGGAGGAAGTCGAGGCATTCGAGTTTAACAATGGAGGAAATAGGCCACCGTTTACTAGGGGGCAACCACAAGGGTTCTGAGGGAACTCAGGGGGAGAAAGACAAGATCCATATGCAAACACCTTCAACCCGAGGTACCGAGATCATCCCAACTTCCGTTGGCAAGAAGACAATTAACCGTGTTAATACCAATATTTGTATTATGCTTGCAATCGATCCACACTAGCCCAATATGCACCAGAACCTACAAGACCGGCAGACTGAGGTCAGGCAGGCCGGCGCAAGGCCGTGCCTGCTCCAACGCTCCAGTTAGCCATTATTTCCATGTAGAAGCGTATCAAGGTGAATAGTAGTCTAATAGTAATCTTACTTCGGTTTCTGATTATTCCCCTTGTTATATGGTGTTTGGTGGTTGATGAGACTAGAGCTGTCCCATCAAGCTCACCAAACAACCTTTCTTGTTCGCTACTGCATCCTTGGGTCGAAAGACTTCCTTGGGTCATTTCCTTGCATCTAGGCCATCAGGCCCATACGTTATCAAGTCCCCCAGAATATGGATCGGTTGATCGAGTCAACCTTGGGAGATGGGCTGAATTCAAACCTGAATCTATTCCGGTCACCCGTGCTTAGTCCCCCACGGAGCAAGTAGCATCCCTGGGGCCTGCGTCCTGATTATTCGTCCTTTGAGGGGAAGTTGGGCGGTTTTTGGAAATTTGAACCGCCAAAGGGCACACAATCATCATTTCATTAATGTGCTTTTCGACGATTATGATACCTGTCTGGATGTCTGCCACGTGTACCCTTTCTGACGGTTTTTGCATGCTGATTTCTGAATTTTCTCCCTCTCCCTAGGTGGTTATCATCATTACTTTTTCATCCTACCTCCCGAGGAATTTATTGGGTCCACCCTCATATTTTATTTCTTTTCCTAACTACTCATCTTCTTCTTTCTTTCTCCGTTTTCCCCTTTTGTTTCTGTATGCTCTCTCAAACAGTTTCATTCTGACTCTGATTTCCCAGCAACCTCTAATTTATCTCCAAGTACCCTCTCCGCTTCTTCTAACTTTCCTTATTTTCTTGCTTTATTCCTCTCGTTACGATGGTTTCTATTGTTGGCCCTCCAAAAGCTGATTCTTACTGTGATATGATTAACCCTAAGTTCGAGGTGACACTTAATATTATTGAGTCCATCTTTAATGCTAAGGAAATCCTTTTCTATGACATCCGTGACCACATTTTGCTGCCTCGTGTTAGCCAGACGGTGCTAGACATTCCTTCTGGTATGGTCGCCATCTACCTCGAGACACTTGAAAATTGATGCATTCGATTCCGCTTTTCCTCTTTCTTCTAGGCCATTTTACCCTCCTACGAGTTGGAATTAACTGATCTCCCCCATAACTCTATTCGTGTCCTTTTGGGCTTTGAAGTTCTGTGTCACCTTTTTCATGTTGAGCCCTCAGTCATTATTTTTCGCGTCTTCTGCCACTCGGCCAGGATGCCCCCTGACTGGACTATTCTGAAGTTTCGGTAGGATGGGGTCAAACTACTAACCAACCTCCCTACTCATATTGAGTGGAAACAGCGGTCCATCTTCATGGATGAGGTCCTGTTCCTTGGTTTAGATGTGGCCGAGAGGGTGATTTATCCCACTGGCCCAGAAAGGAGGTGAGGGTCCTTCCTTAGCGCCGTTGAGACGACCGTCCTACAACACTTCATCTCTTGCCTTGATACCGTGAGGGTGAGATGGGACTATCTCCTGCGGGATTCTACCCTACGGGCTGTTGGCTTACCGTATTTCCCTGATGGCATCTCTCCCGGTGAAGGTCCCGTTAACCTGAGTGATATAGGTTTTCTTTTTTATCAGTATACTTGGGATGCTAATTCTTCTTGTCTTTACATGCTTTTAATTTTTTAAAACTCTTTGCCTGTCTTTTTTTTTTGCAGAGATGTCTGTGCCTAATTTCCTCAGGGACTTGTCTAAGCTTCCCCACAGGGCTGCGAGTAATCGTCCACCCTCCTAGGTTGAGGATGTGGATGGGGTCATTAATTAGCAGGTTAAAGCCATCAATGTCTCCAACACCAAGGTCTTTGAGGATGAGGGTTGCGTAGAGCGGGACTAGGTCTTAGTCGGGCTTTTTTCGATGTGATTCACGAGGAGGTCCCTGAGACCCCAGCCTCCAAGCAATAGGGGATCGCTCTGACTGCTCAACCTATTAAGAAGTTCCCTTCTACCCCTTCTCACATGGCTTCTCTTCTCGGGGTTCCATTCCGGGCCCCTTGTGCAGTGTTACGACTCAGAAAGAGTTCATCTCCCTGGCCCTGCCTCTCCCTCACTTTAACGCTTGGCTGTGGGAGCGATCTTTAAATGTCACTGGGTCTAACTCCCTTACTGACCGGTCGGCCGCAGCTATTTTCAAGGTATGCTACCTATTTTCATTTGTTATTTTTTTGATCTTCTTTCTTACTCCTTTTTCTATTTCCAGCATTTTTGCTCTGCCAGGGCCATGCAGGAGGAGCTTGACAGCTTGCAGGCAGAGAATAGAGAGCTTAAACGTGGGCTGGTCTCCCTGAAAGCCAAGGCTCAGCGACTCCAGGAGTTGGAGCAGGACCTCGAGCTGGAGAAGAGGGTTACTGGCTCTCTGAAGACCTTCCTAACTCGAGCTGAACCTATATTTCTAGCTCCATTTGTTCCAACTAGTGCATCTTGGGTTATTTTTCAAACCAAACTTTAGCTCTTTGTGGAAGAGAGTAATTTACACTTAACAGAGGGAATTTCTACTTTAAATATATTTCTTATCTTTAGTTCAGAACCAGGGAATCAAAAATGTGACTATGGGAAAAGCTGCACGGGTTATGTATGAGACTAGTCATTTTCAATCCGGGAAGTAGCCAATTAAGTCAATCAATTTGACATATATTTTCTAAACCCTTCTCCTAAAATTTAACCTTTTGTTTTATGCTAAAATTTATTAAATATCTTTATTGGTATATTTAATTCACACATATCATTAAGGTTTCTTTCTAACATGTTCGTGCAGGGTTTGTACCGTGATTTTGTATTAGATATGAGAGAGTTCTCATGTCAAGTTCACTTATTGAGCTTCCTAAAATATCATTTCGTGCTATCAATATTATTCTGAGGCCATCTCTACCCAAATTAGAAACTAAATATAAATAATAGAAAATTATTGCTTACATTCATCTTCAGATATTTTACTAAAACTTTAGAATATATAAATATATATGGGAATTTATATCATTTAATACTGATTTTATGAAAGAAGTAACTTTTTTTTTACATTCTCAAAGAAGAAACTTGTGTCGAATTGTACATCAATACTTTCTCTTTTTTAAAGAACCAAATGCCGAATATGTAATTAAACACCTGTAATGTTGACAAAACTATCCAAAACCACCTAAAAAGGAGAGTTATGACGGAAAACATATATAAGTCCGTTATGTAGTCTATTCCTAGTAATTCATGAAAATAGGCTTTAGTGATGAATTTAGAAATATTGAAATTAAATTATCTTAATTCGTGGCAATAAATAGTATCAAATAGTATAACCCTCAATTATCGACTTAGTGTAAAGTCGATGGAATATAATTTGCAACGTATTGTGATCATCCTCACAACAAGTTATAGATTTGGGGCTAATGGGCCTCCACTTTTGGCAAGATCCGAAATACTAAAAAATCACAAAGAAGTATAAAAATAAATAAATTTGTACTCATTGAACTTTTGAAGCCGGGAAAAGAAAAATATCTAATTATTATAATTAAAAATATATATTTATCTTACATAGATCTAAAATCTTAGGAGAAGAGGACAAAAAAATTTAACTTAGTAATTGTCTGTTTGAAATATAAATTTTATTTTAAAGATTTTATAATAGATATGGGGTGGCGATGGTATGGTTCCTTAACCATGCTCCTCTTCTTCTTAAGCATTTCATTAATTGGAAATTTCAGTACACCTAAATAATTAGGTACATATACTGCATGATTATTACTATGTTTCAATTCACAAAATTCTTGTGGTAGATTTGTGCCATGTTTTCATGCATGATATGCATGAGTGCATATATTCTTATTATTTCTATTGTGTTTCATTTTTTTTCGTGTGAGGAAGTCATATTTCTCATTGGCCCATAGTCCAACAACATTGACCTGTTAGTTTCCACAGATGGAAATATAGTTGCACGATTAATGAAGTCCAAAATGACAAAAAAAAGAACAATAAAATGAAATCAATACATATATGAAAGCGTATACTATTTATGTGTAAAAGTAGTTGGTTACATCGGTAATTATGAGAAATGAATAGTTATTGAGAGAACACTTTACGTAATGTGTCTTCAAAATGAGATTTAGGTAAACCTAGATTTCTTTCTCCATCTGTTCCAACTAGTGCATCTAGGGTTACTGTTCAAACCAGATTTAAGCTCTTTGTGTAAGGGAAAGTCATTTGCTCTTGACTGGGGTATTGCTAGTTGGAATATATTTCTTATGCTTAGTCCTGAACAAGGGAATAGAAAATGTGTTTGTGGGAAAAACTGCACAAGTTATGTATGGGATTAGTCATTTCCAATTTGCGAAGTAGCTAATTAAGTCAATATATTTTCATATATTTTCTAGAGCTTTGTCCTAAAATTTAACGTTTTGTTTTTGGGTAACTTTAATAAATAACTTTATTGGTATATACAATTCACACATACCACTAAAGTTTGTTTCTAACATACTTGTGCAGGGTTTGTACAGTGCTTTTGTATTAGATATGAGAGAGTCCCCGTGTCAGGATCACTCGTTCAGCTTTCTAAGATATAATTTTGTGGAATCAATATTAATATCGGGTTATCTCAACGAAAATTAGAAACTAAATATAAAAAATAGACAAAGTATTACTTACATTCATCTTCTGAGAGTTTACTCAAAAATTTAGAATTTATAAATATATTCATGAATTCATATCATTTAATGCTAGTTTTATGAAAGAATTAACTTGTTTTTACGTTCTCAAAGAATAAACTTGTTTCAAATGGTACAAATATAATTTGTATTTTTTTAAAGAACCAAATACCGAATATGTAATTAAACACCTATAATATTGATAAAATTATCCTAGACACCTAAAAAGGAGAATTATGACGGAAAAAATACAAGTCCTTTATGTAGTCTATTTCTAGTAAATCATGAAAATAGTCTTTAGTGATGAATTTAGAAATCTTGAAATTAAATTAACTTATTTCGTTGCCATAATTTATAAACACGGGTACATAAATAGTATTAAATAGTACAACCCTCAATTATCGATTTAGTGTAAACTCGATCGAATATAATTTGTAACATATTGTGATCATCCTTACAACAAGGTATAGATTTGGTGGTAATGGGCCTCTATTTTCGGCAAGATCTCTAATACTAAAAAAATCACAAAGAAAAATAAAAATAAATAAATGTGCACTCATTGTACTTTTAAAGTTGGGAAAGGAAAACTATTTAATTATTATAATTCAAAAAATGAAAATTTATTGTACTTAGATCTAGAATCCTACATACCATGAATAATTTACTAACAAACAAAGAAAATAGGACAGAAAACTTTAACTTAGTGTTTTTCTGTTTAATATATAAATTTTATTTTAAAGATTTTATAGTAGATATAGGGTGGCGATTGTATGGTTCCTTAACCATTCTCCTGTTTTAAAACCATTTCATTGATTGAAAATTTAATCACATGTAAATAATTAGGTACATATACTACATGATTACCAATAGGGTTCAAATCACGAAATTCTTGTGATAGATTTGTGCCATGTTCTTGTGCATGGTATGCAAGATTGTAAATTTTGTGCTTATTTCTGTTGTGTTTCATTTTTTTCCGTATCATGAGGTCAACTTTTTCCTCGGCCCATAGTCCAACAACATTTACCTCCATGTTCCCGAAAATGGAAATATAGTTGCATGACTAATGAAGTCCAAAATGACCGAAAAAGAGCAACAAAATGAAATCAATTCATATATGAAAGCTTATACTACTTATGTGTAAAATTAGTTGGTCACATCGGTAATTAGGAAGAATGAAAAGTTCTTAAGAGAAGACTTTACGTAATGTGTGTTGGGGTTTAGCTAAACCTATATTTAGTTCTCCATTTGTTCCAACTAGTGCATCTTGGGTTACTGCTCAAACCGGATTTTAGCTCTTGTGGAAGAGAAAATCATTTGCATTTGATTGAGGGTATTGCTTCTTGGAATATATTTCTTATGTTTATTTTTTAAGCGGGGAATAAAAAATGTGTCTGCACAAGTTATGTATGCCACTAGTCATTTTCAATTCGCGAAGTAGCTAATTAAATCAATCGATTTGACATATATTTTCTAAACCTATTCCTTAAATTTAACCTTTTGTTTTATGGTAAACATTAATAAATATCTTTATCGGTATATACAATTCACACAAACCACTAAAGTTTGTTTCTAACGTTCTCGTGCATGGTTTTTACCGTGCTTTTGTATTATATATGAGAGCGTTTCAATGTCTGACTCATTCTCTGAGCTTCCTAAGATATCACTTTGTGCAATCAATATTAATATCGGGCCATCTCTACCAAAATTAGAAACTAAATATAAAAAATCGACAAAGTATTACTTACATTCATCGTCAGAGATTTTACTAAATACTTCGGAATATATAAATATATTGAGGAATTTATATCATTTAATACTGGTTTTTTTGAAAGAAGTAACTTATTTTTACATTCTAAAAAAATAAACTTGTGTCAAATGGTACAAATATACTTGTATTTTTCAAAGAACCAAATACTGAATATGTAATTAAAAACCTTTAACATTGACAAAATTATCCTAAACCACCTAAAAGGAGAATTATGATGAAAACCAATTATAAGTCCTTTATGTAGTCTATTCCTAGTAAATAATTGAAATAGGCTTCAGAGATAAATTTAAAAATATTGAAATTAAATTATCTTATTTCGGGGCCAAAATTTAAAAACACGGGTATATAAATATTGTTAAATAGTACAACCCTCAATTATCGACTTAGATTAAATTTGATCGAATATAATTTGCAACATGTAGTAATCATCCTCACTACAAGTTATAGATTTAGTGGTAATGGACCTCTACTTTTGGCAAGATCCACAATACTAAAAAAATCATGAAGAAAAATAAAAATAAATAAATGTGTACTCGTTGATCGTTTAAAGCGTGGAAAAGAAAATATTTAATTATTCTAATTCAAATAAATAAATATTTATGGTACTTAAATCTAGAATCTTATAACCATGAATAATCTACTAACAAACAAAAAGAAGAGGAAAGAACACTTTAACTAAATGTTTTTTCGTTTGAAATATAAATTTTATTTTAAATATTTTAAAGTAGGTATAGGGTGGCGAAGGTATGATTCCTTAACCATGATCCACCTTTTTAAAACCATTTCATTGATTGGAAATGTCAGTTTATGTAAATAATTAGGTAAATATACTACATGTTTACCACTATGGTTCAAATCACGAAATTCTTGTGCTAGATTTGTGCCATATTCTCGTGCATGATATGCAAGAGTGCAGATATTTAAATTATTTTTATTGTGCTTCATTTTTTTGTGTCATGAGGTCATATTTCTCATTGGCCCATAGTCCTACAACATTGATCTCTCATTTCCCGCAGATGGAAATATAGTTGCACGACTAATGAAATCCAGAATGACTGGAAAAAATGAAATCAATACATATATGAAAGCATATACTACTTATGTGTAAAAGTAGCTGGTTATATTGGTAATTAGAAGGAATGAATAGTTCTTCAGAGAACACTTTACGTAATGTGTTTTCAAAATGGGATATAGGTAAACCTAGATTTCCTTCTACATCTGTTCAAACTAGTGCATCTAGGGTTAGTTTTCAAACAAAATTTTAGCTCTTTGTTGAAGAGAAAGTCATTTGCACTTGACTGAGGGTATTGCTTCTTGGAATATATTTCTTATGTTTAGTTTTGAACCAGGGAATAGAAAATGTGTATGTGGGAAAAGCTGCACAAGTTATGTATGAGACGAGTCATTTCCAACTCGCGGTGTAGCTATTTAAATCCATCAATTTGACATATATTTTCTAAACCTTTCTCCAAAAATTTAATATTTGTTTTATGGTAAACTTTAATAAATATTCTTATTGGAATATACAGTCCACACATACCACTAAGGTTTGATAGAGTTCCAATGTCTGGCTAACTAGTTGAGCTTCATAAGATATCACTTTGGGCAATCAATATTAACAACGGGCCATCTCTACCCAAATTAGAAACTAAATATTAAAAATAGACAAAGTATTACTTACATTTATCTTCAGAGATTTTACTTATTACTTTGGAATTTATAAATATATTGAGGAATTTATATCATTTAATACTAGTTTACTGAAAGAAGTACCTTTTTTTTACATTCTCAAAGATTAAACTTGTGTGGAATGATATAGATATACTTTGTCTTTTTTAAAGAACCAAATATCGAACAAGTAATTAAACACCTGTAATATTGAAAAATATATCCTAAACCAACTAAAAAGGACAATTATGACGAAAATAAAATATAAGTCCTTTAAGTAGCCTATTTCTAGTAAATCATTTAAATAGGCTTAAGGGATAAATTTAGAAGTCACGAAATAAAATTATCTTATTTCATGGCAATAATTTAAAAATATGGGTACATAAATAGTATATTAAATAATACAACCTTCAATTATTGACTTAGTGTTAAATAGATCGAATACATATAATTTTCAACGTATTGTAACCATCATCACAACAATTTATAGATTTGGTGGTAATGGGCCTCTACTTTCAGCATGATCCACAATACTAAAAAACATTATGAAGAAAAATAAAAATAAATAAATGTATAATAGTTGAACTTTTAAAGCTGGGAAAGGAACATTATTTAATTATTCTAATTCAAATAAATAAATACTTATTGTATTTAGATCTAGAATCTTATAACCATGAATTATCTAGTAACAAACAAAGAGAAGAGGAAAGAACACTTTAACTATGTGTTTTTCTGTTTGAAATATAATGTTTTTAATGATTTTTTAAGTAGAGATGAGGTGGCGAAGGTATGGTTCCTTAACCATGATCATCCTTTTTAAGACCATTTCATTGATTGGAAATTTCAGTACATGTAAATAATTAGGTACATATACTACATGATTACCGCTAGGGTTCTAGCACGAAATTCTTGTGCTAGATTTGTGTCATGTTCTTGTGCAAAATATGCAAGAGTATAGATATTGTGCTTATTTCTATTGTGCATCATTTGTTTTTCACGAGGGCATATTTCTTATTGGCACATAGTCCAACAACATTGAACTCTCAGTTCCCGCAAATGGAAATATAGTTGCATGACTAATAAAGTACAAAATGGTTAAAAAAGAACAAC
Organism: Rubia tinctorum; assembly: GCA_032355605.1. Classification (NCBI taxonomy): domain Eukaryota; kingdom Viridiplantae; phylum Streptophyta; class Magnoliopsida; order Gentianales; family Rubiaceae; genus Rubia; species Rubia tinctorum. The sequence continues at coordinate 3,755 of JAULKM010143540.1, read as the reverse complement.
AAAATGAAATCAATACACATATGAAAGCATATACTACTTATGTGTAAAAGTAGCTGGTTACATCGGTAACAAGGAGGAATGAATAGTTCTTTAGAGAACACTTTACGTAATGTGTCTTCAAAATGGGATATAGGTAAACCTCGATCTCCTTCTCCATCTGTTTTAACTAGTGCATTTACGGTTAGTGTTCAAACCTCGTTGTACTTGACTGAGGATATTGCTACATGGAATACATTTCTTATGTTTAATTCTTAACCAGGGAATAAAAAATGAGTTTGTGGGAAAAGCTCAAAAGTTATGTATGTGATTAGTCATTTTCAATTTGCGAAGTATCTAATTAAGTCAATCCATTGTACATATGTTTTCTAAACCTTTCTCCTAAATTTAACCTTTTGTATTATGGTAAACTTCAATAAATATCTTTATTGGTACATAAAATTCACACATACCACTAAGGATTGTTTCTACCGTGCTCGTACAGGGTTTGTACCATACTTTTGTATTAGATATGAGAGAGTTCCCATGTCTGGCTCACTCGTTGAGCATCCTAATATATCATTTTGTTCAATCAATATTAATATCGGGCCATCTCTACCCAAATTAGAAACTAAATATAAAAAATAAGCAAAGTATTACTTACATTTATCTTCAAATATTTTACTAAATACTTGTAAATATATAAATATATTGGGAAATTTATATCATTTAATACTTTTTTTTCTAAAAAAAGTAACTTATTTTTACATTTTTAAAGAATAAAATTGTGTCGAAGGTAAAAATATACTTTGTCTTTTTTAAATAACCAAATACCGAATATTTAATTGAACACCTGCAATATTGACAAAATTATCCTAAACCACCTAAAAAGGAGTATTATGGCGAAAACAAAATACAAGTCCTTTATGTAGTCTATTCCTAGTAAATCATTAAAATAGGCTTTAGGGATAAATTTTGAAATCAAATTATCTCAGTTCCTGGCAATAATTTAAAAACACACGTACATAAATAGTATTAAATAGTAATTATCAACTCAGTGTAAACTCGATCGATTATAATTTGCAACTTATTGTGATCATCTTCACAACAAGTTATAGATTTGGTGGTAATGGGGCAAGATCCGCAATGCTAAAAAAATTATGAAGAAAAATAAAAAAAATAAATGTGTACTCATTGAACTTTAAAAGCTGGGATAGGAACAATATTTAATTATTATAATTCAAATAAATAAATATTTATTGCAATTAGGCCTAGAATCTTATAACCCTGAATAATCTACTAACGAAAAAAGAGAAGAGGAAAGAAAACTTTTACCAAGTATTTTTCTGTTTGAAATATAAATTTTGTTTTAAAAATTTTAAAGTAGATATAGGGTGACAATGGTAAGGTTCCTTAACAATACTTCTCTTTTTTTAAAACCATTTCATATATTGGAAACTTCAGTACTTGTAAATAATTAGGTACATATGGTACATGATTACCCTAGGGTTCAAATCATGAAATTCTCGTGCAAGATTTGTGCCATGTTCTCGTGCATGATATGCAATACGACATATATTGTGCCTCATTTTTTGTGTGTCATGAGGTCATATTTATCATTAGCCCATAGTCCTTCAACATTGACCTCTCATTTCCTGTAGATTGAAATATAGTTGCACAACTAATGAAATCCATAATTACTGAATAAGAACAACAAAATGAAATCAATACATATATGAAAGAATATACTACTTATGTGTAAAAGTAGCTGGTTACATCGGCAATCAGGAGGAATGAATAGTTCTTTAGAGAACACTTTGCGTAATGTGTCTTCAAAATGGGATATAGGTAAACCTAAATGTCCTTATCCATCTCTTCCAAGTAGTGCATCTAGGGTTACTGTTCAAACAGATTTTAACTCTTTGTGGAAGAGAAAGTCATTTTTACTTGACTAAGGTTATTGTTACTTGGAATATATTTCTTATGTTTAGTTCTGAACAAAGGAATAGAAAATGTGTATGTGGGAAAAGCGGCACAAGTTATGTATGCGACTTGTCATTTTCAATTCGCGAAATAGCTAATTAAGTCAATCGATTTGACATAAATATTTTAAACCTTTCTCCTAAAATACAACTTTTCTTTTATGGTAAACTTTAATAAATTTCTTGATTGGTATGTACAATTCACACATACCACTAAGGTTTGTTTCTAACGTGCTCGTACAAGGTTTGTACCGTGCTTTTTTATCAGATATGAGAGAGTTCCCATGTCATCCTCACTGGTTGAGCTTCCTAACATATCATTTTGTGCAATAAATATTAATATCAGGCCATCTCTACCCAAATTAGAAACAAAATATAAAAAATAGATAAAGTATTACTTAAATTCATCTTCAGAGCTTGTACTAAATACTTCAGAATATATAAATATATTGAGAAATTTATATCATTTAATACTGGTTTTCTAAAAGAAGTAACTTATTTTTACATTCTCAAAGAATAAACATGTGTTGAATGGTACAGATATACTTTGTTGTTTTAAAGAACCAAATACCAAATATGTAATTAAGACCTATAATATTGACAAAATTATCCTAAACGACCTAAAAAGGAGAATCATGACGAAAAAATACAAGTTCTTTATATAGTTTATTCCGAGTAAATCATTAAAATAGGCTTTAGAGATAAATTTTGAAATCATGATGTGAAATTATACTATTTCTTGGCAATAATTTAAAAACATAAACCCTCAATTATCAACTTAGTACAAACTCGATCGAATATAATTTGCAACGTATTGTGATCCTCCTCATAACAAGTATATATTTGGTTGTAACGGGCCTCTACTTTCGGTAAGATCCGCAATATTAAAAAAATCACGAAGAAAAATAAATAAATAAAAGTATGTACTCATTGAACTTTTAAAGCTGGGAAAGGAAAATTATTTAATTATTCTAATTCAAATACATTAATATTTATTGTACTTAGTTCTAGAATCTTTGAGAAAAACTCTTGTGAGACCGTCTCACCATAGCAAATGGTGAGACCAAGGACCAACCTGCAATATGTTGGGCTAACTTTGCTATAATACTCATTCCAATGGAATGATATATTCACACATGGATGATTGCGGTAAAAAAGTTCTTGGATATCGATGTGAGTCGCGTTATGTACACTTTCCTTAAAAAGTAATTCGACCCTATTACAGTCTTGGGTTACACGAATTCCCTTCGAGAATAAAACAATCGAGAAACCCTCTCCCGTTCTAGGCTTGAATCAGGAGAATACTTTGAGTAACTATATTTTTGGTTGCTGCGTATGTCTGAGAAAATTATGAAATTTTCACTTATACTTCATTGCATGCATACACATGTTTATATAGGAGATGTCCCGAGAAGATGTTACCCTTCGTGAAATCAGGGGTTATAGGCCCCCACGCTTACGATGCACCATTCTGATATAGTTCTAATAAAACGCATCTTTCCGCATGAATGATTATATTTTCCACATTCAATGTACCATGGTTATCATAAACGAATTCTGAAACAACGCATCTCTTCACATAAATAATTACATTTTTCACATCCAAAGTACCGTAGTTACCAAAAATAAATTATGAAACAACGCATCTTTCCACACTAGAATAAAACATGTTAGTCATTGGAATTCTGACCAACACAATTTTAATCCTTATCCTACCAACTGTAAACTCGTAGATAGTTTATACAAGTGTGCACTCCACACCACCAAACTTGTTTTAACGTCCCGAGTTTACACCTA
>JAULKM010143532.1:0-18008 GCA_032355605.1 Rubia tinctorum | reverse complement strand
TGCTCGTGAAAGAGTAAAATAGAGTCTTACTACATGTGTTTGGAAGCTTCAATCAATTGCTCCCAAGTGATAAGTTTAGCTAACACAAATCAAACTAACATTCATTGACAAATTCATATGAAACAAAGAGAGAAATGAAGAACTAGGATTTTATAGAGGTGTGTTTTGGCCAAGAGAAGGTTGAGAATGAATATAAGATAAGGGATATTTATAGTACAAGTTGTAAAAAAGAGTCAAAAGAGGAGCTGGGTGCACGAGGCGTGCGTGAGCTGATGCGCTCGGCCAGGTGCGTATGAAGCCCCAGTGCACCGGTGCACGGCACCAGGCACTGGATGCTTGATTCCTTTCAGTGATCATATCTCCCTTGCTCTTTGGGAAGCATAGGCACGCGATTGATCATCTAGGCCACGCGTCCGGTCTTCTTCACCCGGTCGGTCTTCGCATCGGCCGATCGGTCTTTCTCTTTCAAATCAAACTTTTATTCTACCAAATTTTATTAACCTTCACTTATAAACCCTTAATTTCCTTGTGAATCTTCATTTTTTTAATCTTATATCATGAACGTGATCATAAAAGACCTTCCAAAAATACCTTAAATTAGAGACTTAGGATTCAACTCCTAAATTATCATCCTAACATTCTTACCAACAAAGCACCCATTATTCTTACATAAAAGCTTAGTCTATTAAAAATATGAGTTTCAAATGTGCTAAAAAGAGATGAGCACATCACTCATAAGGATACAATTCCATTATATTCAAAGTAGGTTAAGAAAAGAAGGATTTAGATATAAAAACCCGAAAACTGTCATCCAACCCCAAATCTACCAAAAACTAGCAATATTCCAACAAAATGATGACAAAAGAGATGCTAAATGCTTCGGAAAATACATGCATTTGGCGCCTCATCAAATCTCCCACACTTAAACCTTTACTCATCCTCGAGTAAACAAGAATAAGTGAAGAACTAAGCATAAACTATCATGCAAACATTTTCCCAAAACACCCAACATCTTATTCCTAGACTACCTAAACACCCAAGATATATGAATCTCTTGCACTCTCACATCCCAAAGCCTATGATAATCTAAAAACCCAAAAAACCATAACAAGAGTGAGGTATCCCTATAATATCAAGCTAACTTACTCTACCCAAAAAGCTACCCAATAGATAAATAAAGAGAAGCATAATATTTTCAATTTCTCTTATTTTCTCTCATTTTCAATTTCAATTTCTCTTATTTTCTCTCATTGGGTTTTCATCCGAGCTACACTTTTTTCTTCTTTTTCAATGCTCACCCTCACCTTTTTCTACACCATTTGGCCTCCCATTTTTGCCTAGGTTACCCTGTCGAGTTACTTAGCGGGATTCTTTTCTTTTTTTAAACCAAAAATTACAATTAAACAAACGAGCAAACATGAGCATCCAATTTCCCTCCCAGACACTTGAATCATGAAATGTCCCCAATGCATATAAATAATCAAAGCAAAAGTAGGGAAGATGATTACGAAATGCTCATAATTAGGACCTTGAAAGTCCCATGCCACCGTTTCGGTTTAGGTATCTCCTTGCTCTATCCTCTTCGCGTCTCCTCCTCTTCTCCACGGTGGTGGGTTATTTTCCGAGGATAATGAGAACATTGCAAAGATTGCATATGTGTTTTCATTCACGCCCTCATAAGCATCCTCGACAAAATACTCAAGATTGTCCAATCGTTGGTCCATTCCAACCACTTTTTGTTACATGCCTTCTTGTTTACTATCCATATTCTCTAGTATCCCTTGAATGGTATGAAAAGAGTCTTGGAGTTGAGTAAATGAGCCCGGTGGAATAACTTGTGGTGGTGTACTAATGTGGCCTACTTTCCATTGGGATTGGGGCAATCCAATAAAATTAGTGTCCCTGGGTGGTGGTAATCCAAGGATATCTAATGAAACACACTAGGCAGTTTAATGTAATGGCCATGTAGGGATTTCCTCCATGAATAAGCCAAGTGAATTTTGATTGTGCAGAAGCTATCCTCGGGATGGCGACCAAGTGGAAACAAACTTGGTGAAATGTTAATATGAAGATGTTGTGCCAAGAGCGTGATCATTTTCCCAACACAAATGCGCCCAAAATCCTTGTTGGAAAATCATATGCAACCATCAACCCATACATCAACCCAATTCGGGACACCATCTCTATGTGGTGTAAATGGCCAAAGGTGCTTCATATTAATTTTAGAACAATTTTTGAACTCCCCTTGACAGAAAAGTGTAGGATTTAAAAGACGATAGACACATCGGATCGCAGGATGGATAATTAAAGAAGCCTTGGAGTGATGATTTATTCTTTATCCTATGAGGCGTTCCCAAAATACTTGGGTGTTGTAGTTTTCTCCTTCCACAAAAACCTCTTCTTAACTACAATTAAGTAGTTAGTAGAATATCGGGGTCGTCCACGAAGTAGAGAGATTTTCCTAACGGTTCATGCATATAAGTGTGGATACTAGGCTAGATATAGATATACATATATAATAAAGCATGTAAAGAGGGAGGATTTTTGGTTTGTTTTTCCTAAGTTATGAAAATAAAGACAAGGCAACTATCAAATCAAAGTAGTTCTACCAAAAATGAAATAAGCTACTAAAAAGAGAGTAAATCACAAGTTACGGGACCTTGGGCGCAATTGATTTCCACTTCTAAGCCTCTTATCTATCCTTGAATCTACAATCTATTCACTACTTGAACTACTTTTTTTGAACATAAATCTTCTGTCCTTGTTTGATAGTAGTTTACAAGAGTGAATTCGACATCTCTTAGTAAACCACATTAATGTCTCCTTTAGTCGAGAAATGGCTAAAAATATCCCATTAATGACATTAAGTACAAAGAATCAACAAGGTTGGTAACACTTCTAAACACTACACCGTGTCTAAGCATTTAACCAATTCATGCATTACACAAGATTAGTCAAGAACATTCAACATTCATAAACCTTTCCTATATGCTAACTAAAACAAACATGATAAAGAGTTCAATATCATCACATTCATCTAGAAATTGTCACATCATTAACCCAATAAAAAGCTCTATTCATGCTCTTGGATTGGATATCAAAAGAAGAAAACTTAGCTGCTTTTTCCCAACCCTAACAAGCAATTATACAAGAAATTCATATTCTCAAACTTCCAACAACATTAAAAATATAAACAATCAACATTCAAATCTCCATAAATACACAGTAGCAAAGCTTTAAATTGGCATAAAGAGTTCTCAAGATATGGGCTTGGAAACCTTAATGAATTGCTCTCAAGACTAAGTTTAGCTAATACAAATCATACTAACATTCATTAACAAATTCATAGATAAGAAAGAGAGAAAATTTGAAAAAAGAAGAAGAACTAGGGTTTGAGGAATGCTTATAAATTGTATTTTTGAGAAGTACGGATATGACCTTCAATTCCATAAAATGTCTTGCGTCAAATGACACGGGATGTGAACTCAGAGGCATCAAAACAGAGCTCCAGCCGGAGATCTGTGTCATGCGACACAGGCTGCGCCAGTACTAGGCTCAAGGCCCGTGCCAAGCCGAACAGACTACACTAGCACGGGGTCATGGGCATGTGCTAGGCCGAGAGGCCAACACCAGCCCAAAAAGCACTTGGCTGACACAGACCGTGCCGGATCCCACAGGTTGTGCCGGTCGCACGTACTAGGGTTTTTGGCAATTTTTGGTCCTTTTTCAAGGCCCGATTCTCTATTTATATTTTTATATTTTTTACTTGGTTTTAAGTTTATGCCCACTTTTCATCTTCAAGAGTAAGCTAGAGAGAGAAAATAGTTTTCCTTCCCTTTAGGTTTTTAAAATCTTTCTTCTCTTTATTTTTCTTTTGCTTAAAAGTGTTGAATAATGAAATACATGGGTTCAATTCTTAGGGAGTATTTAATTGCCTAGGGAATCATATTTGTATTCATGTATTAATGTCTATTTTGTGAGATTTATTAGATCTACTTATTTATATGTGTTTTGTGATTAATATGTTTGCTTGTTCTTCATGTTCTTGTCAATTGCATGATTTTCACAATTAGTTAGCACACACCAAAAAGTCTACTTTCATGTTGTTACACTATTGATACCACCCGGGGTGGGAAAACTAGATGCTCTTGGGATAACGATTGGTCTGGATCCATGTGGGTGTGCACGTAGGTTGCCGTTGTTAACATTATGATTGACCATGCACTAGTAAGCAAATGAGTTGGTTCGAAGGGTAGCAGGTAGAGATAGCTAAAGTAGTATACTAGTGTTAAGTTTGTAACCCTAGAGTCATCGATAAGGTGCTTCACCCCTTTGCCTTTTTTGGCCTACGGAGAAGGAATTGTGGTGTAGTGATCGGGACGTAAACCCACAGAGGAGACTCACAACTGAACGGCACACAGTGCCATCATTGCACTCCCTTAATTACGGAGGCAGTGTCGTTAAAAGATTGCATGCACACCCTATGTGACAGGTATGGGGAAGTATTAACCATCGACCACACCATACGTCACAAATACTATAATAGGTTCATAGTTCTTGTATGTGATGAAATTGATGGTCGAAATGACATTAATCATGTTAGAGGATCAATTAGTTAGCAGATCTCCCATTGATTGATTTCGCGATGTCAGGAGGGGACGGGTCAAGGTGGACATGGAGACACTGCACGATATCATGAGAGAGATTACTGAACAGTTATGGACATCCAGCATCATAGATGGGTATTATTACCAGGATCCGCATGGGAAGGGGTAAGGAGGCAGACATTGCAGACGACACTAAGTACTCTTGTCTGTTTCCAATCTTTATTTTCACCTTGGTCACATGCATTTGGGACAGTGCATGAACTAAGTGTGGAGGAGTGGTTGGAACACCTTCATTGTGGTATCTACTCTGCTTATTTGTCTTTAGCCTATCATCTGGATGATGACTGTTTGAATAACTGTTTTTCTTTTGCTTTTGTTTCTTCCCTCATTTCTATTTTTCAACTCTTGGTTATTTGCTTGTTTTAGGAGTGAGCGCACCTCTTTGTAGTTTATTTTTGAGAAATTTCTTGGGAAGACTTTTTGGCGGTGTAATTTTTGGTTTTTCATGATCTTCATGTAGTATGAAGCCCACCTTTTAGGCATTTTTGTGCTACACAGAAAAATAAAAAATTCAAAAGAAATTGAAAAAATATATATCCGGCTAAGTTGGAAACCCGAAAGGGCAACTTAGGCAAAAATGGGAAAAAGCCCGGATAGGTCAAAAGACATAGGAAAAAAAAGAGAAGCAAGGCCCGGCTATGTTGGAAAATTTAGGAAAAAATGAAAGGCCATGTGGAAAAAGGTGAGAAGTGAGCTCAACATGTGTGAATGCTAGGATTAAAACCTAAGAGGGCTTCTGGAATAGGTTGTACCGTGTGTGACAGCCATTGGGAAGTGCCGACTACCACCCACACTATGTGACATAGACATGAAATATGTTTATATGTCTTGTATGCAATAGAATCTAGGATCAAAGTCATTCACCGGTCATGTTATGAAAATATCCCCGAGGCTAGTTTAATATAGTTTGATCTCTTGTTTCACATGATTAGTATTTATTAGACAAAACCCCCCAAAACCTGTGTTTGTAGCACTAGTTATTCCCAACACTCAATGAGAGTGATGCCCGATTGTGAGTTGTGTTTAGTTAACTCTTAAATTATTGAATTTCTATGGACAATCTCGTACTCATCACTAGCTACTCTCTAGTAGTTTTTAGTGAGCATGGGAGCAACATATAAATCTTATCTTTGATCTCCTAGCATTGTGCAGGTAATTGATCTCCCGAAAGTTTGTTTTGTTAAAGAGCCTGCAGAGTGCGGATCAAATTTTGGGGCTGCTGCCGGGGATGCTAGTTTAAATTTAATTGTTGGGTTACATGACTAGTTGTTAGTAGTAGTTAGTGGCTTTCGTTTTTGTAACTTTAGTCTATTATTGTGTTGAGCTTTTCAATAGTTATTCCAGTTACTCTTAATTTGATTTTCCCATTTTCTTCATTGTACGGGTAGTGTCTTGCTTCTTGTTTATTGTACATACCTGTACCACGAATTTAGGAGTTCCACATTATATAGCAGAAAATACAGGTGGTCGAAGAAAAAAGAGAAAGAGAACTAGAGGAGAGGTTTTGCATGGACCAACTATTTTTTAGAGGAAGAGAGAGTTGCTCTAACTTAAGACAACTGAACACCTAGGGAGTTGATGGCTCTAAATTTTGAGTATCAACCTCTTTGCATTGTTTTCCCTCCCTTACTGCCCAACGTCATTTGAAAACTCAAGAGCGGAATGATACATTGCTTGCCTACTTTTCACGAGATGGCCGGAGAGGATCCCAACAAACACCTCTCGAAGTTTCATGTCATTTTCGCCAATATAAAATCACTGGGGGTGTCGAAGGATGACTACAATTTGAGGTCTTTTCCTCTCTCGCTGAGAAATGCGGCTAAAGAATGGTTATACTACCTTCCACAGGGCTGAGTCACCTCATGGATGGATATGAAGTGTAGATTTCTCGAGAAGTATTTCTCGGCTTCAAAGTCTGTGGGATTGAAGAAGTAGTTGTCCAATATTTTTCAACTCTCGGACAAGTCTTTGTATGAATATTTGGAGTGGTTCAAGCATCGGTTGGAAAGCTATGCCAACCATCCATTCAAGGAGGAAGATCTCGTGCACTACTTATTTGAGGGCTTGTGTGATGAGGACATACGAATGGTGAACGCTGCATGCAATGGTTCGATAGAAAATAGAAGCTACAAATATACTATAGCCTTATTCGAGGAAATGGGAAATGATACAGGGCAGTTTGGGACCCGGTCACAAATGAATACTTTTAAATAACCTTCTCATTCCCTCAAGCTGGAAGAGCAAGTCCAAGATCTGGCTTCAATGATGATGGAATTCATGAAGGTGAGGACTCAACAAGTGAAATTGTGAGGGATTAGCAGCTTAGATCAACCAATAGACACATGTCCACAAGTTGTAAATAGCTTTGAGGAGGTGAAGGCTTCAGATTTCAATGGTGGGAATAAATAGTTTGGTAGGGGGAAGCCGTAAGGTTTCTAAGGAAACCAATGTGAAGATCGTCAAGACCCATATGAAACTCGTTCAATCCCCAATATCGCGACCACCTAAATTTCTGGTGACGCGATGATAATGAAGGAGGAGTTCCACCTCAGCCCTACCCAAGGGGAGAAGGGTTTTCCAACACCAGTGCTCCAATTTATAAGTCACATTGGGAGGAAATCATTGAGGGGATTATACAATTGACAAACAAAAGTAATATGTTCGCGGAGCACACAAGAAGGGAAATTGAGGAGCTAGGCACAAGAGCTTTCTCTAGCATCAAAATCCTTGAAGTGCAAGTTGGTCACCTCGCCACGTCAATGATCTGGCTTGAGGCAAGAGACTCTGGCAAGCAACTATCCCACCCCAAAGTGAATCCTCAGAATGTGAGTGATCTAAAATTGATAAGTGGGAAGGAGGTCTTGTAAGACAAGTAGAATATTGTGAAAGAAGATGACAAAATTGTTGAAAATAACAAGGCCGCTTTTGAAGAAAAGTTAGTAGTAGTTGCGGAGAAGGAGGCCACGTGAGAGCACTCTATCACCGAGGCAAGGGTTTACCCTGTGCTGCCCTTCCCTACTAGTGCTTTGAGGTGAAAGCCAAAGATGGCTTCCAAAGAAGATCAAATCTGCCACATCCATCGTATACCAAAGTTTTGAAAAATGTTTACACTAGGAGAAGGACTAAAATTATTATAAACGCAGGACAATTGAAAAAAAGAGGAGTCAACAATTTATCCATTGAAATATTCCTAAAAAGTGTGATGACCTCAGCATGTTTTCCATCCCAAGTTCTCTGGGTGGTAAGTTGATAAAAAATTGTATGATCAACTTAGGAGCTTCCATAAATGTTATCCCATTTATCCTACATGAGACTCTTGACATAAGTGAACTTAGGGACACTACGGTGATAGTCAAACTATCCAATCATTACCAAGAAAGTCCTAGAGGGATAGTTAGGGATGTTATGGTTAGAGTGGGCAATCTTGTATTTCTGGCAGAATTTTATATCCTTGATGTGGTGCACGATGGAGGTGACCACCAATTCTATTGGGGCGGACATTTTTAAAAACATCAAGGACAAAAATTGGTTTTCACATGGGAACATTAACCCCAAAAAATGACATTGATAAAGTCGGGTTTGACACAAATCTTAGCATGAATCATCTACTTCTTCCCTTGCATGCAATGGTATAAGCTTATGCGATGAATTTATTCAGTGCGATGAGTTTTTCATAATTTATGGTGATGAGAGTCTTGATATGATTGATGAGGGAAGGAATGTCTTAAGCTTTGATTTTGATGAAATGTTGATAACACTTATGCCATGAATGATTTTAGTGATAATTTTTCTATTGTGGATTGCTTTTCTATGAACACTAACATGCAGCGGTTTGTAGAGAGTGGCAAGGAATTAAAACTTCCTAAACCACCTCCTAAACCTAAGGAAAATTCTAAGGAATCAACATTAGCTAAGGTTGGTGATAGTGATTGTGATGATGTGCTACCTAGTATTGAAACCCTACATGTTCTTACTTCCTTGAACAATAATATTGATGATATCAACGTTGATGTGCATGAAGGTAGTATTCCCTATATTTTTAAGAATACTTGTCTTTCAAATGTGAGCACTAACATGCAGCGGGGAAAGAAGTGTGCTAAGGAATTTAAACCTCCTAAATCCCTTCCTATGACCAAAATCGAAAAAGTATCAACAATAGTGAAGGATGAACTTTTTTGGTATGTGGCACCTAAGGTAAGATGTATGTCTCGTATAATAGGAAGACCCATCCTTGGAGACGTGGTTGTGGATGGAGTCGCGGATGGTGATTTCGGAGATCCATCGGTACATTTTTCTTAGCTCTTGAAAATGCATGGAAAAATAAGTCGTGAGGACGACAATAAATAAATGGTGCTTTTATTATTTTAACTAGGTTGTGAAATTTGTCTTGTTCTTTTGGAATGTGTTTGTCAAATTTATGGTGTTTTGGGGATTAATAGTCATTTAATTTTAAGCTGGAACAAAATTATGCTTAGCATTTGTATTTTAAGGAGCAGGAAATTTTGCGACTGAATTGAAGGAAATGGCCTTGGCATGGGTCGTACCAAGCGTTGTATCGTTTGAATGGAACGAGGGATTCAAGCGGTATGGGCTGCGTAATATCAATTTCGCTTGTGCCACCCAGAATAGCCAATAAGCTTACATGACGGCTCTATAAAACACTCGTTCCCTTCCCCTTTTAGCCAAGAACAAATTAACGAAACCCACATCTCTTATCTCCATTATTTCTCAACCCAATTCAACAAAATATGTCCCACAACACTCCCATTCCAATTCCAAACTAAGCCCAGTGGAAATCAGCTCCAGAAACAAAACAAATTACCCAAATTTGAAGAAAACACTTTTCGGCATCTTCAAGTCTTTTCTTCAAATAAAATTTCAAAGATTCTTCCATTTTTGGTGTTCGAGATTGCTGGGATTTGATCTAGGAGGAGTTCCACACACTCTATAGGCCTCAAATCATTAAAATCCGCCACCGATCTCCAATTAGATACATTAACAGAACACCATCTTTCAAGAATTAGGAATTTTTGAATTTTTGGATTGTTGAAATTGCATGTTTAGGACATTAGGTAGGGTCTTGATTGTGATTTTTGGAATTGAATAATTTTGTGGGAAATGTTTTACTGTTGGGTAGTTTGGACTAGACTGTGAGTTGGGTTGTTAGGGTATTGTTGGATTGTCTATTTTTCTTTTTCTTTTGTTGTTGAGATATCGTGATAGAAACAAGGCTTGATTGTTCTCTTTATGGGATTATAGAAACCCCTTTCGGATCACAAGAAGAGCCGGGAGCATCTAGTGGGATGTGCCATCTTGGACAAATGGTTTGTGGATGAGAAGGTTCTTAAGGAGCTCAAAATCTAAAAACGGATCAAGTTTCTCCTGAACAGGATTGGTCTGGAGGGCTTCATGGAGAATTCTGCCACCATGTACACCAGGTACACATTAGAGTTCTTTTCTACTGTCAAACAAGAAACCAATAGGTAGGGCGAGAAGGTGGCGAGATTCCATATGGGGATAAGCCTTGCTGTATGACCTGCAAGGAGATTACCATGTGCTTCAAGTAGGAGTACGCGACTGAGGTGCCTAATAGTGGCAATGATTGTTCCGAACTTGTGATTGGATCTTTCTAGCATGCTATCACCTAACGGCTATGAAGAAGGCAAGCAATGACAGTGACATAGTTCATCTGCCGCTTAGGTATGTGGTAAGGTTGCTGACTATGGTGGTGCTTAGTCATGGAGATGTCACTACTTCGACTAATAAGGACTATGGAATGTTGTGGTCGATTTTCATTGAGCATGCCTGCCCTGATATAGTGGGATACTTTGTCAAACAGTGTTCTCGAGTATCCACAAAGAAGGGGGCAAGATGGCAGTTGGAGGTATGATATCACTCTCGGTTGCTCATTTTTGCCTCCCGGTGGATGATGACATGAGAGAGAACTCAACCACCCCATACACCATCACCTTAGAAGCCTTAGTGTAGACCAAGATGATTCTAGTAGAGGTTAGACGTTGCTACAAAAGGGCCACATTCACGAGGCTTCCCCAGGCTGAGATGACCAAGCTCAGATCTTCGTCCATGATTCAGCATTTCCTAATAGAGCCATACTAAGGTTTGGGAGTAATCATGGGAGCTCCCACAAGGAGTGTTATAAGAAGCAAGCCGAGGAGAATGGAGACAATAGAGCTCCTAAGGGTGAGGACCAGGTTCATCCGCAGCCGGCATAGCTTCCCTCACTAGACCATCGGCTTATACTGCCGCCTATTATGGACTATCAGTTCATGCAGTCTACCCCAATTGAGCATCAGCTCATGATGTTTCCCCTAGTATATCATCAGTTCATACCTTTGTATACTGGCCTGATCCACATTGAGGAGGTGTCTTACCATTCTGAGGGACAAAGTTCTCAGGGTTCGCATCCGTACTAACACAGTATCTCCAACCACACTGACTTGTTTGGGTAGCAGAGAAGCAGTGAGACACTAGAGTTTGAGCCTTCGAGACACAACATCTCCATTCCCTCCCAGCATAAGCTTCTTTCATGTAACATCCTATGTACAGCCCATTCCATGAACATGGTTCACCGAGGTTCAGACAGTCTACCTCATTGTATGACCCCTAGGGCCAACCTCCACATCATGAGCCTGATTGGATGCAGTCTTGGGGAGATTTAATTTTTAAGGTCTAACAGGATGTGAGCCACCTCACTGGAAGGTTTAACTATCATATGGATGAGATGGCTTATAGGTTTGACAGTTTGGACAAGTAGCTACTGATCCGCACTATGTGAGGTTTCTAATAAACCAACCTTTTCACGGGATATAAATTAACCCATGGAGCACTTCACAAAGATAAGATTTATAAAGTTGTTCCAGTACTCACTACCAACTACCAAAGAGTAGCTAGTGGAAAGTCCAGGGTCTTCCACAGATATGTTAGGATTCCAAGTTTAACTGCGGAAGACTCCTAATCGATCGTCACTCTGATTGTGTGTCGGGAATATCTAGTGTCGCAAACATGGTTTGGGGGTTGTATAAAATCTACTGAACATGAAAAGAATGAGAATAAATTATATTTAGATAATATTTGGGGATATTTGTGTAACATGACCGGTATACAAGTTTAATCCTATATTCTATCAAATACAATACATATAAACCAATCCCAATGTTTATGTCACATAGTGTTGTTAATAGTCAAAACTTCCCAATTTCTATCACACAAAGGTGCTTACGTATAATTCTATAAACACCACCTCCATAATTAGGAAAGTTTGTCAAACAGTCCAACCGTTACGTGCTCCTTTTTCCCCTAATGAATTCCATCCAGGCATCCACTATGAACGTTTCTCCCTAGCCCCATAGAGGCAAAGGGATCGGCATATCATGATGACTCTATGGTTGAAATGACAATTATCGCTACGTACAACCCTAGTTACTACAAACTATCATACCTTGTCAATCGGGGTACTTCTTCCAATCAAAATTAGGCATACACTCGTGTAGATTCGGTGAACACGGCCTGTTCATACAATCACATATCGAAGGACTCACGATCCTGCATATCCTAACCGGACACTTCCAAGGGGCAAACAAGCCTAGAACCATACTTGAAACATATAACTATTGCATATCATAGAATATCTAACATGCATTTTCCAAAAACATAAAGATTAAATCAAGCATGATATTCATAAACATGAAAGGATAAGGAAACCTGGAATCTCAAAAAATCACTACGATGTAGTGAATACAAATTAGATCCCCAAGCAAATAAACTACTCCATAAGGATTGAACCTGATTTTACCATTGGATCCAATGCCCTTAGGCAAAACTAGGAATGATTAAAATAAGGGAGAAGGGTTATTCCCTTTCTCTCTCTACCTACTCTTAGAAACTAGGAGAATAGAAATTAAAACTAATGCTTACTCTTATCTAACTACCAAACCCTGGTAGACATAGGATTTTTAGATAGTAGGTAGGAAATGGGTTTTGAAAAGGCCCAAAACAAGAGAAACCATAATCTACCACGTTGGCACGATCTGTATAATAGCATAAGGCTTGTGTAAAAGCGTACAGGCTGTCGATTAGGCAGGGTATCACACATTTTTTAGCATCTCATCCATGCAAATCCATGGGAACCGCTGGCTATAAGGGTCTTTTGGCTATCTTAATGTGTGACCAATGCAGATCCGTGTGGGGCAGAGTGGAGTAAAGTTCTTCATCTTCTGATGGCGTGGTCATGCATAATGTTGTGGTGCATGGGCCTAGTCTTCAAGTCTTGCTTATCGAGGTGCATGGTCTTTGCAAAAGAGCACAGCCCGCGTTATTATTTAGTCGCACGGTTCTGCTTGTTGGCATGGGTCATGCAAAAGTACATGAACTGCACCTATACTTAACTGTATCACCATTTTTTCTGGCACGGGATGTATTGAAAGGCATAACCATACCAGTCTTCTAAGACTTCCGGGCTTCAACTCCTTTCTCTTTGGCGCATTTCTATCTGCTACCACAATTAAGTGTGTGGTCTTCGGTCTACTACCATCCTTACGAATGGCCTTCAAATATCTACTACCATTCGTGTGAATGGCTTTCTACTCCAAAGTGCTTACGAGTGATCTATAATAAAGCTCACTGAATAGGATCTAGATTCTCGTAAGGATATGGCATCCATAAGGTCTAAATAAATCTACAAAACAAAGGATTTAGACAAGAAAACCAACAAAGGCTGTCTAAACCCCTTGTGATGTAAACCCAACTAAACCTAGCAATCAACCATTGAAAAGCTACTAATAAATGTGCAAAATGCATTAGGAAACACATGTTTTGAGGTTCAGATCAATTCCCCCCACACTTAAACCTTTACTCATCCTCGAATAAACAAGAAAGAGAAAAGATTGAAGTGGAACATAGCATGAAAATAATTCCCCAAGAAATTCAGCATTCATTCCTAGACTACTTTAGTTCCCCCAAATATGTAACAATCTTACAACTCTCACTCCCCAAAGAAGCTAAGATAACGTATCAACCATTCATATAAACAAGAAGGTGAAGTTCACAAAAATGAGTGTGTCAAACTAAGTTACTCTACCAAAAGAACTCCTAAAACATAATCAAACAGAACCATAGGATTTTTCAATTTCTCTCATTTTGACTAGGGGCCTTTTCCGGTTTTCATCCTAGCATCCCACAATTTTTTTTTTCATTTTGAGCTCACTTCTCACCTTTTTCCACACCATGGCCTCTCACTTTTGCATAGGTTTTTCAACCTATCCGGGCTTTTCCCATTGTTTCCTAAGTCTCCCTTTTGGCTTTTTGACTTAGCTGGGCATATAATTTTTCATTTTTTCAATTGTTTTGTGTAGCATGAAATACCCTAAGGTTAGGATTCATACTAAAATATAGAAAACAAAAAACAAACTAACACCATCAAAGTGTTCCATCATCCAAAACTACTAAAAAAATGTTCCCTCACACCTATTAAAAAATTTAAAAAAAACAAACCAAGTTTCCAAAAACAAACGAGGGAATCAAAACAAGGAAAAGTAGTGATCATAAATATCCAAAACAAAACCAGCATAATTATAAAAAGGTAAAAGATACACCACCTAAATGAAGGTCTTCCAATTCGTCCCCCACACTTGGTTAATGCATTATCCCCAATGCATGTGACCAAGGTAATAAAAAGGTTGGAAAACATCATAACTTCTCAACACCGTCCAACACTCCCGGCTCCACGCCCCTGCTCATTCGGTATATGATGAGGGTTATCATATCAAATGCCTTGGCTCTCTCATTCACTCCATTATATCCATCATTCTATAATGGATCAAGCCCATATCCACATTCATGTACTGTGGCTGCTCGTCCACCCTATCGATCCTATAAGCCGTATAATCCCGATGGTTATCAAGTTGGGAACCAAGGTGGCCCATGTCCTGCTGGACCCCGATGATGGAGCCTCCACATGACAACATCCAATCTAGCTGATGTCTTGTTGGTTGGGCCCAAATGTCATAAGAAGCAATACATTACTTGAATCTACCAAGAGGGGTATTACGGATGCTTCTAGAATAGGTTGTACTATGGATGCTGCTAAGAGGGGTGCTAGGATGGAATGGACATGCTATTTCTTGGTGGCTCAAAATCAGGAGGTCCACTGCTGCTTTATTTGCTCGATCTCCTAAAATAGTCTGTGTGAGGAGATATGATGTATCTGTGTGAACCCCTAGAATTGTACCCACAAAATGGTAAAACTCATCATGAATATCAATTGGACCCATTGAAGGAGGTGGTAAAAATGGCTACTCAACTGGGGGAGGTGGTATAAACAAACGAAACACAAGAGGTGGCTGAATGAACTGGTGGTCAGTGGGGTGTGGGTGTGCTGGTTACGGATTAACTTGATCCTCGTCTATTGAAACTCTTTCATTCCCATCTATCTTACTCTACATGGGGACCTCCTACTACTACCCAGAGATCCTGATCCGGCTATATAAGAAGATCCTGAAGCATGAATAATGATCTGAGTCTGGTCCTCGTGAGCTGGAGAAGTCTTATGAATTTGGTGACTTTGTAGCTCTAGTATATTATCTAATTATCCATATTTATCATTGTTGCCTAGGCTAAAATTCAAAAAGTGAGGGTGTACAAGGTATTTGGGTTCTTTCGCATACCATCCTCTATCTGGTGGCTGTAATGAGTGGCTAGGAGTAATATCATACCCCCAACTGCTATCTTGCCCCCCGTCCTCGTGGAGATCTCCCAACATTGGGAGATGATGTACTCCACCATATTAGTGCTTGGCCCATGAAAATCGACCACAAAATCTTGGAATTCGACTCGGTCAAAGTGGTGGCCTGTCTATGGAACATAACCACAATAAAAAACAACCTCACCACATATCTCAATGTCGCATGCACTATATCGCTATTCTTGCTCGTCTTCTTCCACGGTCATCTGGTGATGGTGGGCTAGAATGTACTATCATCAAATCTTGAACAATTCTCGGTGTGACCATCCACCTCAGTCACGTAATTTTAGCTGAAGCTCGTGGTAATCTCCCAAAAATTCATGGAACAGGACTCGTCCACAAGACAAAATCTCGGCACCTTTTGCCCTCCTTATTGACCACCATCCTAACAGTTGCGAGAAAAACAAATGTGCATGTAGTGTACGTTAGATCTAACTTCTTCATTAAGCCCTTCAAATCGACCTTCTTCAAGTGAACCTTGACTGGTTTGTGGAGCTTGAGGTCTTTAAAAACCCGATTGTCCACAAACCTAGTCTCTAGTATGGGGAGCCCCACAAGACACCATCATTCTTAGTGGTTCGAGTAGAGTTTATGCAGTCCCATGAAACGCATACTAGGGCCACTTCTTAGTCTTGGCATCATAGTAACGGCAAGAACAAGCACAAAGAAAATAATAATATACTAACAGCCCACACACAGTCTGAAATAACTACCCACAGTCAAAACTTGGCCAAAAAACTCTGTAATTCTAACAAATCACAAACAAATCCCCTAAAAAAGTCGTCATCGTGAAACTTCTCAAAAACTTCAAAAATCAAAATTTTCAAATACCAAGGGATGGTCAACCGATTACCTAGGTGGAAATAGGTGAGGGGATTTAATTAATTTAGGCACGTGAAGCGTATAGGACTCCTCCTAGAATGAATTTCGTTGATTTCCAGCACCTAGAATGAAGGGATCTTCGTGTTTTGGGAGAAAAACTGGAAGAATGGTTAAACTTCTCTTCTTTGAATGGGGCAAAAGTTTTGGTTTTTTGTTTGTGATGGGCTTTGTGTGGATATGGAAGGGGAAGATTTTGGGATACGTTTTGCAGAATTTGGTTGAGAAACGAGGGAGTTATAAAGATTTGGGCCCAGAAGATGATGAGGGTCGCGCTGCTGGGTTCTGGTTTGGGGGAGAAAAATAAGTGAGGAATACATATTATTTATGAGAAGGCCCCTATCATTTGATTAGAAATTATGGGAAGCACGGGCAACATTCATATGGCATGGCCTATGCCATTTGAATAGCTCATGTCATTCTTGAATGCCTCATGTCATTCTATTTTGTGTGCTTGTTTCTAGATCGCTCGTAAGAACATTGGAATAGCTCAGTGAAGGCCATTTTCAAGAATGGTAGAAGATAGTTGAAGGTCATTCCAAAGGATGGTAGTATAAAAAAAGGCTACACGCTTAATTGTGGAAGTAGATGGGATGCGCCGAAGAAAATAGTCAAAGTCCAAAAATAAATGAACACTGGCACGGCCATGTATATATACATGGCCCATGCCAAACCAACGGCTTGTGAGACTAAGTCTTGGCATGATCCGTGTCCTTTTGCACACCTAGTGCACCCTGAAGATCAAAATACTGACCTCCAATGCGTGCCTCATAGTCAATTTCATAGTTGCACAATCAGAACCAGGGATGATGACTCTAGTCCACAACCCGCGTGCATCTGCATATGCCACGCCACCAAGATGGCCAAATGCACTCTCCAGTGAGTGTCAAACATGACTTTGTGTGGGCCACAAGCTTATTTTGGCTTAGAATAGCCTCTAACCCGTGGTCCATGTACTTTTGCATGTGTCGTGCGACGTTAGCTGCGTGCTATTGCACCGGCCATGCCGACATGGATGCTAGAGTTTCCCTTTGTTTTGGGCTTTTCCAAGACCCATTCCCATCTAATATATAAAGAGCAATAGTCTACTAGGGTTTAGAGTGCTTTCATAATTTGTAATTTCTAATTCTTAAACTAAGAGTAGGTAGAGAGAGAAAGAGACTAACCTTTCTCTTCTCATTTATTATTTCCTATTTTATGCTTATAGAATTGAATCTAGTAAGTGTATCGGGTTCAATGTCCATGTAATAGTGTAATTACTTTGGGATTTTATTTGTATTCATGACTAGGTGATGATTTTGTGAGATTCTAGATCTTCTTTTCTGTTATGTCTTTGAATATTCGTGTTTGACTTGTGCTTATTATTCTTGTGAGATGCATGTCATACATATTCTATGATGCACCATAGTTTCATATGTGATCTGCATCATGCTAATCTTATTTGCTTCCTTGGAAGTGTGAGGTTAGGCATACCGTAGGTTTGTGAGTACCGGCGGTGTGTGTGCATGCATGCTTGATTAAGAGTACCATTCCGATTGTTATAGCCTAGATTGATTGGATCATAGCATAATAAAGTTCATGTTAAGGAAGATTTTAATCACTAATGGGGATGTGAGGCACCTTCGGTGTACCCCAATATATTCAAACATGATATTTTGTAGCAACTAGGGTCACCATGAGACACTGATTAGTAGTTGTTCGCC
>JAULKM010143521.1:0-18010 GCA_032355605.1 Rubia tinctorum | reverse complement strand
AGCCCTATAACCACAAGCACACTAAAACTCGATCCAATTACTGAATTCAAAGGTGAGATGGCAGTGTTGTTTGACGATGAAGAGATTGACAATGAAGAGATGGATCATCTCTCCGAACCCTTTAAAAGGAATTGGCAAATTTCCTAGAAGAAGGCCGCCACTCAACTTAATCCGCCACCATTTCAAGAGAATTGGGTTCAAAGACGAAGCAATCATCACGGCTCTAGATGGAAGACATGTTTTCATCAAATTTGATCTGGAAGAAGACATCCAATCTTGCTGGATCAAACGGAATAGGAACCTAGGTGGTATGATTATGAAGGTCCTTAGGTGGACCAAAAACTTCAATGTGAAGGAGGAGCCACTGCACATCCCATTTGGCTTACCATCAAACTCCCTCTAATATACTATCTAAACCATGAATCAATCCCTCACTAATGCAGGACGAGTGGCGGCGAAAATTGAAGAACCGATGGATAGCTGCAAAGGTCCGGTACGGTTTTGACCATAACTTTTGCGTCCGAATTCAGAATCAGGAGAGGTTGGTGCTGTTGGAATAAGCTCGATGAGTACATCAATAGTCACCGTTACATTGTGTAGCAGGGTTTTTTTGGCTATTTGAGCTTGTTTGAGGCCTCAAAACAACAATTTACTGTTTTCTAGTTTTTGTTTTATTTCAGATTTATTTCCAATTTTTTTATCATTCTAGGGTTTCATTATAGTATTTAAGGACCTCTTGTACTATTCAAATATTTTTATCTTTTCATCATAATATTTTCGAGAATATTTTCTCTCTGGTGGTTTCAAGAACCAAAACCTAGGGTTTGTGCTTGCAGCCCTTGATTGTTCTTCAAAAATTTGTGCTTGCGAATCTCTTTTGATATTTTGACTGCATCAATTGGTATCAGAGCATGCTTTTTCCTAACCTTTTCCATTGATTCATGATGAGTGATCGGCCATTAACCAAGGCAGAAGGTGATGCGATTACCGTAACACTTTCTGTTTTAAGTAAGCAGATGAAGGCATTGTGGATGCGTGTGGAGACTCTGAGCAATGGCGAGTGATCGGCCAGGATGAATCCAAGGGGGAAGAATATCGTCATTGATTCATTAAGTTTGGATGAGGAAGTAACTGTCACGGGAACTGGGATGAACCGGGGTAATCAATATAATAATCCTGATTGCCGGGTTAAGGCTGATATTCCCTTGTTTTATGGATCCATGGGCATAGAGGAGTTGCTGGATTGGCAGATCGAAGTGGATCGATTTTTTGAGGTCAGGGAAATTCCTGAGGACAAGCAAGTCAAGATGGTCGCGGTCAAGTTGAAGAGTACGGGTCAAAGTAAAGTACCATCAGGAGCTGCGCGGTGACTAGTAACGTACCCATTGGAGGTGGCTAGGTACAAACAATTCTCATCTATTTTGCGCTCGTCTCACCTTTCTCTTCTGCAAGCTGATCGCTCATTATATACTTGCCTAATGGTTTGATTCACGCTCGGATATGCACAACTGAAGCTCACATTGATCTACCTAGGAGCTGTCTCGCATTCATCAAGTCTCTTATCATTTGTTTAGCATTAACATGGAGCCTGCTGCTCCGTTTACTCCCCTCAACGTATACTAAAAATTGGTGGTTATGTGTCCCTCGTCGAGGATCTTTACATGGCTTAATGTTCCAACCCTCCTCTTTGTTACTATCTCGCATGACAATCATGAAAGGGCAATAACAACTTCTTGTCGACATGTTACTTCTTCGGACGACATCTGAATCGCTCATATCGACAACTTTATCATTCTGACCCCGATTGCAAATACAATATATCCTTTGGGGCCCATTCTTATTTTTCTTGTACGATGACATGACAAGTTCAAATCCTGCACGACAAGCAGTCCATTGTAGGTAGAAATAAGCTTCGATATGACTAGGAAACACACATCACGTTATTCTATAACAACATCTATAACCAATTGTCTGTACATCATTCTAATAAGTAATAGAGAAAAGTGCGTTTTTAACCCTATGTTTTGGGCGAAGTGCCGAAATGACCTTGTAAAATCTGAAAGTGCAAAATTAAGCCTAGAAATCGTTGACTGAAATGTCAACAGTAGACATGGTAAAAAATTGTTGAAATGTCTGTTTCACCCTTCTGTTAAAACTTATTAAAAACAAAAAAATGTAAAAGACATTAATGCCCTTGGTTTTTAAGAAAAAAACAAAAATTCTGGGCTCTTCCCATTTCTTTCCCATTTCTTCGACGGCGGGGGAGAAAAGCTCCAGCGGTGGCGGAATGGCGGGGCGACGGTGGCGACTGGATTGAGAAAGTGCAGGAGGAGCGATGAGTGGTGATGGGAGAGGAGGAGCTATGGGTGACGACATGAGCGGATGAGCAATGGGTGGCGATGTGATGGCATCGGGAAAGGAGGAGCGGTGGGTGGCGATGGTTGGTTGGAGACGGAGTTGGAGTTGGAGTTAGAGTTAGGGTTAGGGTCGAGGGTTAGCAGCGGTGTCTAGTGGTGAAGCTCTCGACGGAGGGGGTGGAAGACGGGGATAGGGTTAGGGCGTAGGTGGTTCTGGGAGACGGGCGATGAGGTTGGGAGACGCAAGCGACAGATGAGTGACAAGGTAGGGCTTAGGGCAGAGGTGGTAAGCGGCGAAGCTGGCGGGGCTATAGTTTCTGGGCGATGGGGTGACGGCGGGTTTTAGCGAAGAGGTGGTTCTAGAAGATGAGCGATGGGGTTGGGAGACGCAAGTGACGGGTGGGTGGCGGGGTAGGGCTTAGGGTGAAGGTGGTGAGCGGCGGAGCTGGCGGGGCTATGGTTTATTGGCGATGGCGGGTTTTAGGCAGAGGTGATTTTGGTCGACGGACGATGGGGTTAGGAAACGCAGGCG
Organism: Rubia tinctorum; assembly: GCA_032355605.1. Taxonomy (NCBI): domain Eukaryota; kingdom Viridiplantae; phylum Streptophyta; class Magnoliopsida; order Gentianales; family Rubiaceae; genus Rubia; species Rubia tinctorum. Next base: position 15,121 of record JAULKM010143521.1, on the reverse strand, counting down.
ACAGGTTGGTGGCGGGTTAGGGCTTAGGGTGGAGGTGGTGAGCAGCAAAGGGGCGACAACGGGTTTTAGGGCGAAGGTGGTTCTGGGCGAAGGACTTTAGGCGGGGAAGTGGTGGAACTAGGCGAATCTAGGGTTTCAGGGGGAGCTGGATCTTGTCCGGCGGCGGCGGAGACGGAGGCAGTGGAAGGTGGTGACTTTGTTTGGAGAAGATGAAAGAGAAGAAGAAGAAGTACTAGGGGGATAGGATAGTTATTTCAATTGTAGTTTTATTCCAGGGGTATTTCTGTTTTTTCATTATTATACAATGCTAGATTTATATCGGTCAACACCGAAAATTGGCCACAGTGTTAAAATTGAACATTTTGACAATCTTATAGGGTTACTTCTGCACTTTCAAATTATACAAGATCATTCCTGTACTTTCACAATTTTATAGGGTTATTTTTGCACTTTTCCCTAAGTAATGAAAGACACTTGCATATTTTTATGACTTAGTAATACAAATTTTATTTTATTGCTTCCAACTTTTCTCAAAATTAGTATAACCACATTAAATTTTTGTTATATCATCATTAGAATCATATGTTATGTTATATGTTATTTTTGCTCATTAGCCTACCAACAATTCCAAACACATTATTGCAACTTCTCTAAATTATGTTAGTAGAATCTTTATAAATTATGTTACAACTAATCACATAATATTGTAAAAATAGCGTATGAACTACTAATCACATAATATTGTAAAAATAACGTATGAACTACTAATCACATAATATTGTAAAAATATCGCATGAACTACTAAACACATAATATGTTAATACTAATCAATAAATTATGTTAGAAATAGCGTATGAACTAAAATATTGTAAAATTAATATAATTTTCACACTAATCACAAATTTTATAACCATGTAAAATTCACGATATATATTATGTACATATCATTCTTATAAATGATGAATAACACCTATATATTTTATGACTTATTTTTGTAAATTTCTCATTTTACTAAGATAAAATAAATAAATGAATATTAAATAACATTAAAATATTTTCAACTATTAATGATGAAATCTATAACAAAATTAAATTTAATATATGGAGACATCCATAGACAATGAAATGGGCGACGAGATTTAGGCAGAGTATGAAATTAAATAAAATATCGCAACTATTAATGATGAAAAAAAATATAAGCTTCTATTAAAACAACTAATAAATCATAACTTTAACTATTAATTATAACGCATAAAATACATATCTAAACATCAACAGAAAAAAAAATTACCTCTAAAGACATGGAGCTTCCAACACTCAAATTTAGAGTTAAAAGTGAGTATTTTGTACACATAAAGTGAGTATTTTACTGCCTATTTTATAAAAAAACTATTTACTATATTCATATTTAATGGACATTAAATGTGGGCAGATGGGAGTTGCCCAAAGGAGAATCGGATCTGGAAAGAAGAATGGCAAAGGAGAACAGGGCAAAGAAAGAAAATAGAACCGAGAAAACAAAAAAACCAGAAAAAAGGAGAATCGGAGGAAGAAAAGAGAATCGGGAAAAGAAAGAAAGAAGAAAAGAGAATCAGGAGAAGAAAAGAGAATCAGGAGAAGAAAAGAGAAAGAGCCATAGAAAGAAAAGAGAACTGGGGAAAGAAAGAAATGAGACGGGGGAAAGGAGGCCAGGACGGTGGGAGAAAGTAGAGTTGGGCGGGGGGGGGAAGAGGGGTCAAAAACAAGAGTCACGACGGAGGTGGTGTGCCGAGAACATGTTGGAGGCGGAGCGACGAGAACCAGGCGGAGCGAGAGAAGGACAGATGAAACGAGATCAGTGGGGATGGCGTTGTCCAGGGAAGGAATCTGGCGGGGATGAAGAGATCTGAAATGATAACGGCGGGGATGACGAGATCTGAAACGACAACAGCCAGAGTAGACGCCGGAGTTGATGCCGGGAAAATGGAGAAAATTTGTGCGGACTCCTATGGGCGGCCACCTCTATCTCCGGTGAACACTGTCCACCAACCACCATCCTCCACCACCGACCACTGTCCTCCACCCCCGGCGATCACTTCCAGCTGCGGTGCTAAAAATTTGGGTTAAAAGTAATTTTTCTTTATATTAATTATTTCCTTTTTTGTTTAAATTAAATACATGTAGTATTTTAATAGTATAAATACATAGTGTGATTTAGTAAAATACTAGGTGTGATATAGAGATTCACTAGTTTATTTTTAATTTTAAACCCACCGTATACTTTTAAATTCTAAAAAAATCAAAATTCTAACACTACCTTCAAAGATAGAGACACCAAATTAAATTGTGACCCACGAAATTAAAATTTCTAGATCTGCATATGGGCAGGAGACATGTAATTCTAAACAAAAACCTCCGGATAGAATCCAATTTTTTAGATCCCCAAACATGGTATCTGCCCTTTTGAAGGCTAGAACAAAACCCTCTAATGAATCTTAAAATCTTAATGTAGAATGTTGAAAGAATTTTTTGCATCTACACTAAGACTGCAAAAACTGATTCAAATAGGTTGGATCTTCTTATTATAATTGAACCTAAACAACAAATGGATAATTTGGACTTGTTTAGAAACCATCTAGCTAGGTTTGGATATTGCACTAACCTCTCATGATTCAAGAATTTGGGATTTTAAAAAAAAAATCTAAACCCCGCGCTTACAATGGATAATCTAGATTTCCTGGAAATCCCAGTTCATCACATTGATCAGACATTAAGTTCCAACTAATTGTTTATGGAAAACACATTTGTGCCCTAAGATCACAGTTATTTGAAACCTTAAAGCAACTGCCTAGTGAAAAAAGTTTATCTGCAATATATGCAGGTGACTTTAATGTCACAAGGAAAGTCCTAGAATACAAAGGAAAGTCAATTTATGATCTAAACAACATAATAGATTTTGATACATATATAGAATCTAGTGGACTCACGGATATAACCACAGTAGGAAATAATTCTACATGTAAGAGATTGAGTAGGATAATGGGTAATCAAGAGTGGAATGTTGTATATCCCAATACCTCTGCACAGGTTCTTAACAGATCACCCCCTGACCATTCACCCCTATTGTTAGATACACACATCTTGGAAACCAACCATCCAAGAGCCTTTAAATTATAGAAAATGTGGATTGAGATGCCCGTTCTATGTGAGGTAATCAAATAGAACTAGGAGCCATAGATAGAGTATAAGGGTATGACAGGTTTCCCACCTAAACTGAAAAGTCTTAAAACTGCACTTAAACAATGGAATAGAAACATCTTTGGAAATATTTTTCAGAACATTCAAATAGCAAATACTATGGTACATGACTTAGAATTAATATGTGATCAGACACTTAATGATGGAGATCTGAGTTTACTCTTAAAAGCCATAGTTAATCTTAAACATAAACTTAAAGAGAATTTTTTTTTGGAACTAGAAATCTAGAACGAGATGGTTTCAAGGGGTTGATATGAACACTAAAATTTTTCACAATTCAGTTAGGGATTAGACATTCAAGGTTAAAATTTAACAAGATCAGAAATGAATATCTAACATGTGGGTCACCAACCAAGATGTTGTGCGGAATGGAGAAAGAACAGAAAATATGAACGAAATTAACAAGACACAAGATTTACGTGGTTCACCAATTTTGGCTACATCCACGGGAGACGGATTCACTATAACAGGTAGCAAGTTACAGACGCCAAGAAATTGGCCAGATTTCTACCTATCTAAGTGAGGAACATAATGGAGTTTACAGAGAGAGAGACACTTTATATGCCCCCCGGACCCCCAGGCCAGGGTCGCAGAAGCGGCTATTACAGTATTCAAGGCATACCAACACAAGAAAACATATGGCAACATGTTGTAGCCTTCTTTTAAGATCTCTTAACCAAATTTGAATCAGACATTACATGTACAACCCTAACATAGTGTTTTGACATACATTCCTAAGATCATAACTGATCAGGAAAACATTGCCTTAATTAAAATCATTGAAATAGATGAACTGAGAGATGTATAAATTTTTAGCCCAGATAGTGCAGCTAGACCTGATGGTTATCCAGGTTTTTTTCTATAAATTTGCTTGGGAGATAATTAAACATGATCTATTGAAGTGCACACATGAATTTATGTGTGTTGTGCCTATACCTTCAAATATTTCAAGTGGTTTGGTATGTTTGATTCCTAATTTACCCATTCCAACTACCCTATCAGATAATTGGTTAATATCTCTCTCAAACTTCAACAATAAAATTTATTCTAAAATACTAGTAGATAGAATCTCTAAGGTAATAGAAAAATGCATATCAGTTGAACAAGGTTCCTTCATAAAAGGGAGAGAGATTGCTGACAATATATTAGTTATACAAGAAATGGCTAGATTATTGGATAACAAAAACAGTCACTGGGCCTAATAGTTAAGATAGATATGTCTAAAGCTTTTGATAGGATCTCCTGGTTGATGCTTAACTCACTGCTACTTAAAATGGGCTTTCATGGTCATTTTGTCAAGCTCATATTGTCTAACATATCAACTGCTAGTTTCTTAGTGCTTATTAATGGAATTCCAAATAACTTTTTTTTAGAGCTTTTAGGGGTCTCAAATAAGGAGACCCCCTGTCAGCAATTCTTTTTAACCTCATTATTGAGGTTTCAAATAGAGGATTAAAAGATATGTTCAGCCAGGACCTCCTAAAAACCTTCAAAATACCATGCTAAATTAGCATAATTTACTTATCATATGCAGATGATACAGTGATATTCCTAAAAGCAACAATGAAATTCAAAAAAACTTGATCTTTTTCCAAATTGTATATGAGAAAGCCACTGGAAAAAAGATAAATTTGAGTAAAAGTGCATATTACGTGGGCAATAAAACCAGTGTAGTAACTAAGGATATGATTAGGAACTTAAAACTTGTGACATATGGCCTACTTTAATTCCAGTATCTGGGGGTATCCATTTTTAAGGGCATGAAAAGAAATAGCTACTTCCATAACCTAATTGAAAAACTAAATGCAAGGGTACAAAACTGGAACTCCAGAATTTTGAACCAAACTGGAAGAACAACACTTGCTAAACATGTTCTTTTAGAAATTCCACAAAACACCTGGTGTGTTATGACACCAACTGGTTACATAATCAAAAGAATTGGAAAAAAATATGTCTTGATTTCATATGGGAACCGGAAAGGATAATAAGCAGAAAAAACATTGGAGGGACTAGCATAATCGGAGTTATCCATACTTAGAAAATGGGCAGCAGCTCGGAAATTTCAAAACTACAAATAGGAAATAATTTTTGGTCTAAATTGATTTGGGCAATGTAATTCAGTGCTAGGACATCTAATCCCTGGAAGAGGTCTCTGAATGTGTCATAAGTAACTAAGATTAACTACTTTGTTATGATATGAATTGGATCTTGTAACTTCTAAACAACTATTTGGTCTAACATAGGATGTCTAGCTGATAAATAGAACTATATTTCATCAATCCTTGTTCCATTCCTATCAATTAATCCATCAAATTACAATGAATTTTTTTTACTAACTTATGGGACCAGTTGATATGGAAATCATAAATAAGAGGCTGCAATCAGCTTCTTTAAACAAGGCATGGAACAAACTCCTCCCTCAAAAAGTGGTTATTTTTAGTTGGAAATGAATTAATAAGATGCTCGCTCTGGATGATACTCTTACCTGGTTTGGAATCAATAATGCATCCGGATGCTCCTTATGTTTACAGTGCCTAGAAACTTTGGATTATATCTTTAATATCTGCCCCATCACTCAGAAACTTTGGATGTATGCATATGACCTCCTAGATGTCATGAATCCTAACCTAAATCATCTCTTTGATAAGTTTTCTTGGTTTTGGTAATTTAATAATGCATCCGAAATAAAGAACAACTTTTTTGAAATTAATTCCTGGATTGATATGCTAGATAGTATGGAAAGCAAGATGTGATTATGAAGTTAGAGGTGTTCTCACTACTCGTTACTTTGAGAAAGTGTGGAAACTTATAAAGAGAATACTAGAAGATCAAATTATCCACATTATCAAGTCAAATAATAGAAACGCTGGTGCATTGTCAAAGTTAGTGTCTTTCATACACTCTCACCTCAACAAAGTTGTGTTGATTAAACTAATGAACAACATGAGTATTAACGTCTGATAAGTTGCTCCTATTGAGCATGTACATTCATGGATGACTCATGTCTACAACTTATTTAAAGGAGAATCACCATACGACAAGAAGTTCACTAAAAAATATTGAAAGACAATCATTGTGTTACTTGATAATCAATGATTAACTGTATAAAAGAGCTTACCTACGACCATATCTCCCATGTATAACTAAGAAGGATAGACATGAGCTACTCATCGAGATACATGAAAGACTTCACACTTCGCACTCAGGAGCTCGCTTACTGGCTAAACAATTCTTTTAGCTAGATTTCCTTGGCCGACTGCTTATATGGAAGCTGAGAAGCATGTTCGAAAGTGTAAATATTTTCATATGTACTCACCAGTGATTAGCATGCCAGCAATAAACATGGTAAGTCTATATGGACCATGACCAATTTTCTAATGGGGCATTGATATAATGGGACCTTTTATGGCTTCAAGCTCTAAGAAGTACTGCTTTCCGATGGTTGTCGTCGACTAATTTTCCAAGTGGACCGAAGTTTTTCATTAAATTCATACTGACAAGGTAGGGGTTTCATTAAGGTTCTACGTACTTCCTTTGTTCCACTTTATATTGTTTAATTTGACTTTTGGAATTCAAAGTTAACCAACATCGACCATTAAATTCGATTATTTTATATGTAAGACTGTTATCATTTTATATGTTTTTGAATTCATCATAACATATATTTTTTATATTAGTATGATTTTTTCAGATTTTTTTACACACATAAATTAAAATATTAATTGTTAAAAATTGATGTAGTTGACTCCAATAGTCAACTTAAAGAATTTCTTATTAGGACAGAGGTACTATATTTATTCCAAGAACTAATAAATGTCAACATTCAGTACTGAATTAACCAACTCCTTCATCTCATTAATATTATATTATATTTAAGAAAAAACAAGATCAGGTGTGTGGAATTATCATAATAATTTTCTTGCATTGATGTTTCATTCGTTCTTTAAGACAAACTTGTAATTCTCCCATTTTAAACTACAATTTAACTATTAATTTAGTTAAAAGTTTCCAACTTTGACTTTTAAATTGGATTGATATATAAATATAAATATTATTGTGTGATACATTGTTAGATTCGTTATACCATGTATTTTCAAAATATCAAATTTTCACAAATTTTAATTATCTTTAATGAAATATATTGATAATTAAACATTTTTTAAATCAACTGTGAAAATGTTAATTTTGAAATGGGATGGATGTATAATTACTTTGTGGTCATTTGATGACGCCAGGGAACGATCTGCTTCAATTGTATCTGCCAATTAAAAAAATCATACGCAATATACAAATTATTAATTTGTTCTTCGACCTTATCGATTAGATCGTTGTATTTATGATGATAATTCGATTTAATTGTTCATGTTGATGTATTGTTCTCAATCTGTTTGTACAGATCGTGTGTTCGCAATTTCGTTCGTGATTTTATTTTTGAGTTTTAATGAATTTTCGGTTTTACCTAAATGTTTAATTATTCTTTATCATGTTCCAACATATTCTAATTAACCAAGCGTGGAATAAGGATGCAAAGCAAGAACACACAAACTTGGTTACGCAGTTCATTGTAATTTCACCTACATCTGCAGGGTCTAGCCCAGTTAAAAAAAAATCAACTAATCAGAACAAGATAGTACAATAGATACAACTTATACTTATCTTTTCTAATTACAACATGTGGATTTTGCAAGCTCCTCTTGCTACCAATCCGTCTTAGTCAGACTCCCTTTGACCTCGAACCTTGTCGACGCTGGATCTCCTCCTCCTGAGGAATTAAGGCTTCCGATTATGAATTTAGATCAACGGAGTATTAATCATGTTGGAACATAAACTGAACTCTTGACTATTTCTGAAATCAATCTGCTCACAGATATCATTTTCTCTTAAAACCGTGAATAGCACAGTTATACTGTCCTCTATATATATTGTTCCGATTGCACCTTCTTCAGTATATTCGGCGCATTGAATTCTATCTCTATAGAATATTCTGATAACAATCAAATCCCTTAGAGATAGGAATTCCTTAATCTAATCCCTTGAGATAAGGAATTAAAATATCACATCCATATCTTCTTCATAGTCCGAGAATATCATATTAATTCCATTCCATAAATCTAATTCAATCTCATAAATATATGAAGTGATATATTTTGTAATCAAATCACAACCGGATGAAATATATTATCTCGGATTACTTATTCTCACAAATAATTTCATCTTTGATGTTACAACACAACCTTCCATAATTTCCACAAATTTGCCAACACTTTGATTTCGGACCTTATAATCTCCCTTTTTGGCATTTTGTGGACTCATTAATACTTTTGGATTTCGATCATCTTGAACAGCTTCAAAAATTATCAGTTATGATCTCAGTTGAAATTAACTCCGCGTGAAATGTACATCTTCTTTCAACAATTACTATTTCTTATGTTGGAACATCAAAAATAATAATGGGACCTCAATAATTCAGAAATCCGAGATAATGTTATACTACTCATAATGCCAGCAGGCCCAAAGATTAATATCCAGAAAAACCAAAGAAATCCAAGAAACCCAAACCAAAATACCAAAATACTCCCCCTTGGAGACATCAAACATGCCTGATATCTAAAATCAACATTAAAAAATTAAGTTGCTGGACCAGCAACATCATTCTGAGCTTCATCAGCAGCACACAGCTTCTTCAATTATTCCTCAAGAGCTACTAGCTGCAACTTCAAAGCAACAATCTTTGCTTGAATTACCATCTTCTTAGTTTCTCTGTCTTTCTTGCCCACCCAAGCTGCCAGTTTCAGACTCCTTCCAGGATAGATCATTAATCTTCCTTGTAGAGAAAGTTCTGGAATTTTCCTTAATGGCAGTAGTCTTAATAATCATATCATCCTCCTTCACCTTCACTTTACCTTCTCTTACCAATGCAGTAATGACACAAGGGTGTGGTAGAGAATTTTCTTCCTTGAATAAACGGCTTGAAATACAATAGTTTCCTGAATTATCCTCCCAAGGTTCACAAGAATTCTCTTTCCAACACAATATAAAAAGCTTAGCCATTTCTCTAGTCAGTGCAGAGGTGTTTGTAGAAGGAATCCAGTAGTTAATAGCTATCTGAGACAAACAAAAATACTTACTGGTAAGACTGGACATTGTTGCATTCCCTTGCTCAGGCCACTTTACCTCCAGTCCTCTAGTCAATTCAGCAAGAATTTGATCATTTGTCAGCTCCAGATCTTCAGAATATGGTCCCTCAAACTCAGGAGTAATCAAACCAAGAATTCCATTAATTTTCTGTGATGAGAAGTTGATAACTCTGCCTCTGACATAAGTCCATCCATACCATTCAGACTCAGTGTCCAGGTTTTCTGTTCTTACATTAGAGTAGAACTCCTGAACCAATTCTCTATCATATCTCTTGAACCTTGTTGCAGCAGTAGTATACCCAAGATGTTCCAGAAAAGCTGTAAATCCACTTTTCTTATATGAGTCCAGGTTCATCGGTCTTTCTGCTAAGGTGGTTCTTCTACTGATTATATCCCAGCTGTCCTGACAATCGACATTAAATAAATATTCATTTAAATCTTCTTCCGTTGAAGGGACTTTTTCCGAACTCTGTCCAGACTCTCTCTTCACCTTCTTCGTCTTTTCTGGCTGAACTGGACATTCAAAAGATACTTCAGCAACCTTCCTCTTATACCTTCTCACCCGAGACTGTACAAACTCATCTAACACCTCATCACTGGTGTATGTCAAATCTTCAAAAAAAAATTATGTTGGAACATCAGTGGCAGATGCACTATCTTCCTCATCAATTGTCGTGCCAGGTTAACCTGATGTTGGAACATCATAAAGGTCATCTTCAACTTCCTTTGCATCATGCTGTTCTGGTGTTTGTACCTCAACTGCATTTGGCTCTTCATCCACTCCAGCAACTCCCCCTGTTTCTTGATCGGGGAATTCAACATCCATATCCTCAGGCATCTTATTCTCCTGATTTTCATCTTCAGGTTCAATAGGCTTCACAAACTGTTCATCCCCAGCTGCTGTTGGAACATAACTGGTTCCTCCACCAAGATCATAATCTTCTTCGGCAATCTCAACATCATCATTCACTCCCCCTGCATGATTAGCATATATTGGAACATGAGTCTCACCACTAGCCTCCAATTCTTCATCATCTGAATCAATCTCAATAACAGCAGGTGGTGCTTCCCTCAATCTCTTCAAATTCTCAACCACAACATAATCAAAGACTTAAATGGCTTTCAAACTCATAGAACTCAAAACATACACATCTTCAAGGCAGTTTCTGAATTTTCTAATCCTCAGTCTTCTAGGTCCAAAAGCATAGGTATAAGCACACATAACCTTCTTTACATTGTATTCAATACGGGCTAGTTCAGTTAACCTTGGATTCCAATCCTCCATGTATTGAATATCTCCCATAATCCCCTTCAATAGATGACTCAAATCGAACCCATTTATCTTGACCGACATACTCATATATCCTCTTAGGTCTACCATCTTATTATGCTTCATATGGGTCCACCATACTCATCTCAAATTCATCCTGCATTAAGGAAACAAAATCTCGCACCATGGACTATGAAGTTGATCCAAAAACAATATCATCAACATAAATTTAAGCAATTAACAATTTGGATGATCGATCTAGCACAAATACGGTGCGATCTACTCCTCCTCGATGATAACCTTTCTTAATAAGAAAGTTTTTTAGTGGCTCATACCAGGCTCGGGGGGCTTGTTTCAGACCATACAATGCCTCTTTGAGTCTATACACGTCATGCAGATGATGAGGATCTTCAAATCCTTTGGGTTGCTCAACATAAACTTCTTCATTGACCACGCCGTTGAAGAATGCACTTTTCACATCCATTTGGTATAAAGTGAAATCCAAAGTGCAAGAAATAGCAAGTAAAATTCGAATATATTCTAACCTGGAAACAGGAGCAAAGGTTTCATCGAAGTTAACTCCTTCCACTTGAGTGTATCCTTGAGTTACCAACCTTGCTTTATTTCGAGTAATTTGGCCATTAGCATCAGATTTATTGTTAAAAATCCATTTGGTACCAATGACATTAACATTGTTTGGACGAGGTGTGAGGTACCAAACACCATTTCATTCAAACTGACCTAGTTCCTCTTGTGTAGCCGCAATCCAATACTCATCAAGAAAGGTTTATTTATAATTCATAGGTTCAATTAATGAGATAAAGCACTGTAATCAAGCAAGTTCTTTGTAGTTTATCCATGGTAGAGCACACATTCTCTTGGAAATAGGTTTAGATACCTCTTGTGTTGGAACATGAGGGGAAAGGATGGAGACTGATGTTCCGACACCATCCGGGAGAACCTCATCTGAATCACCATGACTTTTGGATCCTCCTGATGTTCCAACATCAATTTGATGGTCAGCTGAGTTATTTTTAGTTAGAACATGCAATAGGTCTGGTTCTTCATTTCCTTCTCCCAAATCAAGTGTTTCATCATTATCATTGATAATGACATTAATAGACTCCATAAATGTGTTTGTGCGAAGATTGTAAACCATGTACACTCAGTTGTTCACAAAGTATCCCAAAAAGATGCCATCGTCACTTCGACTGTCAAACTTACCCAACTGTTTTCTGTCCCTGAGAATATAACATTTGCTTCCGAAGACATGAAAATATGAGACATTTGGCTTTCTCCCTTTCCATATTCCGTATGGTATTTTATTCGTGAATGGGCGAAGATAAACCTTGTTGATTGTATAGCATGCCGTGTTTACTGCCTCCGCCCACAATTTCTTGTGAATGCCTTTTTGTGCCAACATAACTCGAGTCATCTCTTGTAAAGTTCTGTTTTCCTTTCAACAATCCCATTTTGCTGAGGAGTGATTGGTGTTTAAAACTCCTGCTGAATTCCAAGTTCGTCACAAAAATTGCTAAACTGAAGGTTTTCGAATTCTCTCCCATGGTCAATTCGAATCTGACAATTTTTCCTACTGAAATACCCTTTTATGTTTGCAGTTTGATCACCAAACTTCTGAATACTTCCACTGTGTCAGATTTTTCTTTAAGAAATGCTACCCAAGTGTATCTTGTTGGCATGGTCCGCAAATAATTTCCTTCTTATGAGTGAGATAAGGTATACCTCAAATGGCTTTACAATTTGCAATCTTCACTAATGTCTTATAGTTGATGTGCCCTAGCCTTCTGTGCCACATTTTTCCTTCATCTTCTTTTGTGGTTAGGCACTTGATATCTTGTTCCAATAAATAACAGTTGTCTAAAGATCAAATTCCTAAGAGTACTTTGTTTTCACCATGTTTGACAATGCACCTGTCTTTATGAAACTCCACAGTCATATTGTCATCACACAATTGACTAATATTTAGCAGATTTGTCTTTAAATTTTCAACAAGTAGAACGCTTGTAAAAATTGGAAATCCCTCAATTCGCAGTTCTTCCTTGCCAACTACCAACTCTTCTTTCCATCACCAAAAGTAACAAAACCACCATCATAAGGTTGGATTTTGGTGAGAAACTCCTATGTTCCAGTCATGTGCCGGGAACACCCACTATCAAAGTACCATGATTCTCTAGAACGTGCAATGAGAGACGTGTGTGCAACAAGGCAGACTGTTGTTTGTTTAGGGATCCATACATTTCTGACTAATTTTGATCGCAACTCATCATCCATGTTGGAACATGCAGTCAACTGGCGCCCGTTCAGAATATCTTTGAGTAGTCTAAAACACTGTTCCTGAATATGTCCTTGATATGAGCAGTAACTGCACATCATTGGTTTTCTTTGCTGAGTTCTCATAACTTTCTTCTTTATATTCTATGCTTAAGTCTTGAAATTTACAACACCAATATTTGATTTGTCATAGTCGATTCCCTGTCTATCTCCAAAGCTCCTTCCCATAGTTAAAATATCACCCATTTTTGCCTTGCCAGAGTTCAGTTTCAAAATAGTAGCTTCAGCCATCTCATCCCTTTGAGTAGTCAATTTCACACTTTGTTTTAGTTCATTCACTTCATTTCCAAGATTATTAATGAGATTCATCAATTCTATCTTTCTCTCTGCAAGTTGACTTTTCTCCACTTTCAAAATTTTATTTGTTTCAACAACCGTCAGCCACATTATGTACATTTTTTTCGTTGGATGAATAGATGTCTTGATCGATTACCTCCCGGCCATCATCATCACTTGATGTATCGTCACTTTGATTCTCTGTGTTGGAACATGCAGCAACATCAGTTGTCGTCATGTTGGAACATGTCTCAGTTTCGCTCATCTTAGCTCCGAACGCAACATAGTTACTGGTGAGTTCCTATGATTCTTCCATTTCTTCATCATCACTCCAAGAGGTAACATATGATCGACCTTGATTTTTTTTCGAGTATTAGCACATTTCGCGTGAATGTGTCCATATCCTTCACATATCTCTGCATTGAATTCTCCCAGACTGTTTTGCTTCACTTTCCTGATTCCTTTGGAACTGCTGATTCGATCGTTCAGGTTGTGGTCCTCTATTAGTTCCAAAATCTTTCATGCGAAGTCAATTTCCACTTCCACCAGCTTTATCTTGAGATATTCTATTTACTACTTTCTTTAGCATTCTTGAGATTTTTTTTGCAATAAGTGCCAGTTCATCAATCTCATCATCATGATCATTCTTTAAATAAGACACTTTGAAAGCTAGCTCCTTTTGTATTTTCTTCGAGGATGTCTCAAGAGTCATCTCGTAAGTTTTCAGTGATCCCATCAATTCATCTAGTGTCATGGTGGAGACATCTTTTGCTTCTTCAATGACAGAAACTTTCATTGAGAATATTTGAGGCAGAGATCTCAGTTTTTTAAACCAGTTTTGCCTCTTTATCTGTTTTCCCGAGTTGATATACCATATTTTCTATGTCTCTTAGCTTCCCATTGAAGATCGCGATTGTATCATCTTCTTCCATTTTCAGTTCCTAAAATTTTGTGGCCAACATTTGAAGCTTAGATTCTCGTACTCGACTCGTTCCTTCATGAACTATTTGTAGAATGTCCCACACCTTCTTTGCTTGATAGCATGTTGAGATGAGTTTGAAATGACCTTCATCTACTGTTGTGAATAAAGCGTTCAGGGCTCTCGAATTTGCCATTGATGCTTTGAGTTCATCTGGACTCTAGGCTGACTTGTCTTTAAGGTTCTGCTTCGGAGAGCTTGATTCTCCTTTCTTATCTTTTGAACTAGTAGTAGAATCTTCGGTTGGATAGTTACATTCAGTTTCTATGAAATGTCATGCCAGTTCATCCAGTGAGTTGATAAACACCCTCATGCGAGCCTTCCAGTAAGTGTAATTTGTCCCTTCCAATAGTGATGGTCTGGATACTGAAGCTCCTTCCTTAGTCGCCATGGTAAAAATGGATCACACTTTCCATGACACAACCAAGGTAAACAATAAGCGACCAGACTCTGATACCAATTGAAATTTTAGTTTTACTAAAATGTTTAATTATTCTTTACCATGTTCCAATATATTTTTAATTAACCAAGCGTGAAGTAAAGATGCAAAGCAAGAACACACGAACTTGGTTACACAGTTCGGTGTAAATTCACCCACATCTGCGGGGTCTGACCAAATTCAGAATAAATTCATTAATTAGAACAAGATAGTACAATAGACACGACTTATACTTATCTTTTCTAATTACAACATGTGGATTTTTCAAGCTCCCATTGTTATCAATTCGCCTTAGTCAGACTCCCTCTGACCTCGAAACTTGTTGACGCTGGATCTCGTCCTCCCAGGGAATTAAGGCTCCCGATTCTGAATATAGAATATCATATCAATTCCATTCCATAAATCTAATCAAATTCCATAAATGTAGGACG
>JAULKM010143501.1:0-18016 GCA_032355605.1 Rubia tinctorum | reverse complement strand
CCAATTTTAGTAATCGTTTGCTTTTGTATTTTAACTCGTCTCTAAATTGTTAATTTAGAAAACCAAACCAAACCCCCCCCCCCCCCCTTTATTTTGCAGACTCTGTTTCATCTCTTCCAGACGTCCATCACCATCAAATCATTGAGGTTTTTAATATAACACATATGTGTATGTAAATATATTTCACTTGATGGAATTATATTTTTTATTTATAAATTTATAATTTTTAGGATTATATGTCATATAGATTTACTGTAATTTTATGTTGATGTTGGATGGTGTTGCTTTGGATTGTGGGTTAATATGAGAATTTATTTTTGATTGTTTAACTTATATTCGATATAATTTAATTTCAATTACCTTGATTTTGGTTTATTTCTTTGAAAGTGTATATCATTATTACCTAATTTTGTAAATCTTCTACAGTTATGTCTCGTATGACACTAACTAAACATTAGAAGATTGCAACAACATGTATTACAATGTATTGGCAAATGATAAACGAGGTTATGAAAATGATGATTGAACTAACTCACCATCTAGCTACTATGAACATTAAAATTCCAAAAAACATCTCCAACAAATTTGATGAGTTGTCTGAAGAAAGATATTATGCTAGAGTTTTGAATCTTAAGGCTATGATTCATTGGAGTGATGTAGCATGTGTAGATAACCTTAGGATGGTTCAGAGATGTTTTAATAAGTTGTGTGAGGTGTTAAGGGATACTGGTAAACTACAAGGAAATAAAAATACAAGACTAAAAGAGATGTCTTTGTTTCTTTTCACCCTATCACACGATACGAAAACTTGAACAACTCAATTATATTTTAGAAGGAGTGGAGAGACAGTATCAAGACACTTCAACTTATTTCTAAGTGTTATCCTTAGATGCCACCCACTTTTGTTCGAAGAGCTAGTATCAGTTGCAGAAAATTGTTAGGATGACATGTTGAGATGATTTCAGGTATATTTAATTTTGTATCATTATTAAATAGAAATAAATGTAAAGTAACCAATATATGATAAGTTTTGTTCTTTTGGTAGAATTTTTTAGGTTCTTTGGATGGAATTCATATTAACGTTCGTGTTAAGGATAAAGACAAGTTTAGATTCAGGAATATAAAAGGAGAACTCATCATTAATCTTTTAGCTACTTTTAATCAAGATCTGAAATTTATGTATGTGTTGCCTGGATGAGAAGGTTCAACTCATGATAATAGATTTTACACGATGCACTTTCTAGGAAAAATTCATTAAAAGTCCCTTAAGGAAATGAAAAATATAATTTTGATCATTTTAGGCAAATAAATAAATTTATAAAAATATATTGAGTAGGAGTTTTTTCTTATATTTAGGAAATTACTATTTGTGCGATGTTGGATATGTGAATTGTGAGGGATTTTAACACAATTCCGAGGTCAAAGACACCATCTAAGCGTCTGGAATAGTGGTGCTCAACCTATGTCAATTGAAGAGTATTTTAATATGAAGCATTCTCAAGAAAGAAATGTTACAAAGAGATGTTTTGGGTTGCTAAAAATGAGATGGAGTATTCTTAGAAAAATAACTTGGTATAGTCGAAAAGACGTGATTAGAATAATACTGGCATGTGCTCTAATATATAACTTCATTCGAAAATATATGGATGTTGATCCTAAGGAGCATTTGGTCGGTGACATACAAGAAGATAGTGATGAAAACAATATTCCGATTATGGAAAATAGTACAATTTGAATTAACTTTAAACGTGAGTTAGCTGATGAAATGTATGCAGCATGGATGCAGACTAGATCGTAGTAGACAATATTGTATTTAGACTTAACATTGTTAACTTATTTGATTACGTTATGACTTTAATGTTTCTCATTTTGGTTTCAAATTATTTGTCATGTGCTTGTTTAGTTATTTATTCTTATCAATAATTTGTGGTGTCTTTATTTTTTTATGATATTGTCTGTTTTATTATAATGCAATATATTTTCTATTATTTACATTTATGATGTAGATATGAGTTATTCAGCTGCCAAGATACTTCACAACAAGGTGCTAGTGGAAGTAATTCAACTAGAAATTTCTTGCGATGGTCAAATGTAGAGTACCATGCCCTCGTTAGTGCCTTGAATGATCTTGTAGATCTTGGTGGTTGGAAAACAGACAATGGTCAATTTAAAAATGGTGCTTTTGCAAAATTAGAAGCACTCTTGAAACAAATAATGTTTGAAAGTGATAGAAAAGCCAAGATTCATATTGAGTCAAGATTTAAAACCTTATGAAAGGAATATGATGCAATAGCTGAGATGCTTAGCCCAAGTGCAAGTGGATTTGGATGGAATGACGAGGAAATGTTTGTTACATGCCCACAATCAGTTTTGGATGAATATATTAAGGTAACATTTAAAATGATATTATAAATAATTTCATTCTATTTTTTTATTTATTATATAATTGAATGATTAAAAATATATAATGTCATATTATATTATTTGATGGTTCATGAAAGATTCATAAGAATGTTGCCTGATTGAAAAATAAACCTTTTCAATATTTCGAAGAATTGAGTCAAATATTCGGCAAAGATAGGACCATGGGGAATAAATCGCAGAATGTATTTGATGATAGACAACGATAATGAAGAAGAGAGTGGTGAAGATGAACAAGATATTCATGAACACAATGTCAGAGACATTGGTGCAAATCCTACCATTAATCCCATGGAAACCCAATGTTCTATAATGCCTCCCACTGGAAGAACAAAGAAAGCAAGGACATAAACTGTTGAAGTTTTGAAAGAGTTTTCTACCAAACTTGAAAAAATGAATGATGTTATGGAGATAGCGAGTGATCACATTGGATGACTTGCTAATTATTTTCCACACGAGTCTGATTCTGCAGAGAGACGGATGAATGCGACTTCTGAGGTTATGAAAATAGAAGGATTAACCCTTACTGAAGTTATTACTATTTCAAAGAATATTGCGCTTAATCCCTTGGAAATTGATTTCTTCTTTAGTCTCCCTGAAGACTACAAATATACTTATGTTTAGGGTATGTTACTTTCAGATTAATGGTAAAAAATAGGATGCATTATAATTTTTTAAAGATTGTAGTGAATTATTATTTTTTAGACTCTGATTGAGTTAACATTGAACTCAATTTATTTTGTCATGTTTAATATTTGAAATTTTGATAGGTTATGTTGTTCTCCATGTTAATTTTTTAAAAGTATGTATGATTATTAAATTTCACAGGAAATGGTTGAAGTAAACCAAACAACATGCTATAAATAAATCTCTTGAAATACAAATTCCTTCATGTGAAACAAAACACATTTTATGTATAGCTTAAGAATTTGATCACAAAAATAGCTTTCCATGAAATAGAAATAATTGCAGGAGTTAAATTCCCTCAAAAACCAAATGACTCCTTAAAATTAAATTGTCCGAATTAAAATATAATAAAGTATCATTCTTGATGAGACGTGATTTTGATATTTTCTAAGTACAATTAACACCCTTTTAATCTTATTTTATTGGTGGTTAGTTAGATTATTGGCTGTTTTACAAAATAGGGGTTTATAATCACGTTGGTGGTTTCCCTAATTTCTCTACCTTATATGTATTTGCATCTAACGTGTTCTACCTTTATGATTTGGTCAATTATTATGTGTTTTGTGAGCTTATTTGGAGACAATCATGAAGAAGGCCATTCGCGTGGATGGTAAAGATTGAAGAAGTCCATTAAAAAGAGTGGTAGAAGAAAGAAGACCATTAACAAGAATGGTAAAAGTTAGATTGAAGAAGGAACGAAGAGAAGGCAAGGTAATGGGCGATGAACTTTGGACCATGTTTTGATGATTATACAATCTGAATTGGTGTCCGTGGATAGCATCATTTTATTATTCTTTGCGAGTAATATCAAAACGACTACAAGAACTCCTCAACAGATCAATGGTTCACCCGGGAGAAGCAAAACAAAAAGAGCTGAGAACTGGATTGCACTTTGTCGCGAGGGCTGGGGGATTTCCCACAGGGCCAACATTTTTTTGAGATTTTTTTAGCAACCATAGCAAGTCGCGGAGGCTCTCCACAGGTGGCGATAAGCAACCTGCAACTTGCTTTTTACTCTCCTTTTTATTGTACTATAAATAACACTTAACCCATTCATTTCTTAGTTCTCTTGGCTTGGCTTGGAGGTTCCAAAACCCTACTTTTTCCACTTCTCCAATTTTTTCTTGTTTTTTTGTAGATTTTTGTTCTATATTATGCGTTTTGATTATCTAGTCTAGTTTTGTTCTTGAGAACAATTGATTAAAGCTTCCAAACCCATTTAGTGAGAATCTCTTAAACTCTATTTAGATTTCTTGATTAATATCATTTTATATGCTTTAAATGTGGTATCTAGTTTAATTTATGTTATTGGATGTTTTAGAATATGAAATGTATGTGTGTATGTATGTTTCTGCTATTATCCACCCTTATATGCATGAAACCATAGGAAAATCCCTCTTCTTCGTGGATGACTCCGATTCCTCTATCTACTTAGTTGTATTTAGGAAACATTTATGCTTATAAATTGTATATTTGAGAGGTACGACGACACCCTTTCAAATTTTGATGTCGCTGTCAGGGAATATGCGTGTATTTTTAAGGGTTTGGGCATAATTGTGTGAATATTTGCTAGTAGTTTTTATTTTTCTTTTATTTGAGTTTGTTATATTTTTGGAGACGAATAGCGTTTGTTCTTAGTTTATGGTACGCATTCATTCCAAGAATGGAGAAACTTTGCACTAAGACCCAAATATTTGTTCTTCTTTGTTTTTATTTGCTTTTGTTCGGAGTAGGTACTGCTCGAGTTCTTGGTGAATTTTTACCAAGAATCCTTACCAAATTTTTGGAAAAGATAGGATAAAAATAGAAGAAATCACCTTGAGGGAGCTCATGATAAAAAGAGAGGCTGATCAAGAAAAGTTTTGTAAGATTTGTCATTCCGACCATCTTACTGAGTCTTACTATTGGTTGATAGAGGAGCACTATCAAGAGGAAAGAACTCCTGGCTTATAAAATCAAGGGTATTATAAAGAGTTCTATCAAGAGGTTGGAGTTGTTGGTTTTCAAGATCAAGGGGCTCAAGAATGGTATCCATACTACGATCCTCAAAATCTAGGGTTGAGTGGTAATCCAGATTTTTGATATGAGAATGCACTGGAAAACCAAAAATATGAGCAATATGATTAGCCTTCACCACCTAATACCATGCCCCGAAACTAAGATCAAGGAGAAGGTTCAAGATTGACAAATGCGGAGATCATGGATGCAATAGCAAACTTGGCCAACTTGTTCAAGACTAACAAGGAAGCGAAAAATTGAATCTCCTTAAGACTCAAGGCTTTGGAGTGGAATGTGAGTGATATGATGGAAGTGGTGATCAGAATGGAAGCTTGATATTCCAAAGATACACCATACCAAGTTGAACTCGAAGATATGGTGTGTGAGGTCACCTTGAAAAATGAATTTCAGTTCTAAGGGGATGAGATGTTGGTTGTGGAAGACAAAGAAGTTGGGGAAGAGGTGATTGTCCTACATTCATTATTCCTGACATTACCACCCTTAGCCACACCGGTTAAAACAACTCCACCATTTTCGATATTCTTGAAGGAGACAATACCGGAGACAAATGATTATGCAAAGTTTTCAAACCACCCATCTCATATAAGACAAACTCCACCTCCAAAAATTCCTTTCCTTAAAGGATTTCTACCCACATCTATCTACTTTTGGAAACTCATGATGAAGAGGATGAAACCTTCACCATATGGATAACATTAGGGTCGTGCCACGATCTTCCACCTCATCAAAATTGGATGAAATTACACATTACAATTTTTTTCTTAAATTTTAAAGATAACAAAAATCCAACTATTAATCTCATGAAACGGGGAAACGAGGAGACTCTAACAACAACAGCAAACTGGGAAACAGAGAGGACCTAAACAAAAAACAATATAGCCACAAATTAACCAACATTATTACACCCAAATATATTGGTGAATCCTATTCCATAGACACATTTGACATGAAGCGAAGAACACATTCACACACCATGTACATAAAAATTTCAATTCTAAATTAAAAAACAAAAGTAAAATAACCAAATGTTGAAACTATACCTTTGAGAGGCTTGGCAGGAGGACTGTTGGAATTCGAGAGAAAGTTGAATGTTTATGTATGAGATGGGCTCTATATATATAGTCATTACGGTCTTTATGCGTTCTGCCACAAAAGTGACATCGCATGCATGTCGGTATGATCGATGGAATACCGACGGTATGGCGATGTTGACTTGTCTAAGTGCGGGCCTTATCCTTTCAGGCCACTAGCGCATCGAATGGGCCATTGTCAGACTGCGTAATCTATGTCGCATATAATTCATTTTTTGTGAAATATTACGGACATACCACTGACGTCGGTTATGGATATATTGAGCCCCAAAAATTCAGTTCACTAGCAGATCAACTGGGGCCGTGGCTGACCAAAACAGATATGAATCTCCTTACCAAGACCCTGGATTGCGTAATTTTAGATCTTTGACTAAATGAGGGATTTTGCAAACCCTAGTAAAGTCAAGCAAACTGATCAAAACTAGCCCTCAGGATCTTGAACTGCTCGAGAATTGTAAAGCCAACTAGCATCCAGGATTGGTTTACAATTTGAAATTTTGGTCGTTAACTAGGCCGCAGGATTAACTCACAAATAAGGGGTTCTTTGTTCACTAACTAGCTCGCAGGATTAGTTTACAAATAGTATTGATACTTACTTAACCCGCAAGATTAAGCAACAGTGAAGATTAATGCTCAAAAGCAATAAACTAGAACATTTATATTTTTGATTGATTAAATGGTGATGAACTGCTAGGCCATACCCCTCTATATATAGGGATATATCTTGCCAAAACCCTAATAACAATTCGAAACTGAATCGAATTATGGCAGTTTTAAGAAGCTAATGCCATATCAAACTAGAACTCCTAAAATAAATGGTAATCTACTCGAATTATTCTTCAAAAAACCTTGAAGAATATTACCTTATTTAATTTTATTGAATCTAGTTCGAATCAAATAAAAACTCCTAAATTACAAAATTTTAAAAGTAATTCTAAATATAAGCACACTACCTCATTAAAAACCCAATGAAAAAAAGAGTACAGCGTTAAACTCCTAAAAATACTAAACTAAAAAATAAAATAAAATAAAAGATATTTTTCATATCATATCATTCCCTCTGTGGTCGAAATTTTTTGTCCTCGAAACATGAACGATCTTAAAAAATAAATGGAAATAAACATAACACGTGGCTAATAAATGGTGACTTTACAGTGACTAGCCAATGACTAGAATTTTGATGTGGCAAAAAATTGTGAGATAGGAAGACCTGAAGAGAACTCGCAATAAATTAATCACCTTGCGATATATTGGCTAACTCATAAGATGATGATATGAAACCCTGAGTATCCCGCGTGTTCAGCACGCACCTTCCAATGGGGTGCGAGTAAGATTCACTCACCTGGTAGGTAGCTCACGCATGTGTACGATGTACCGACTTGCTGGAACCTCTCCTCGGCGGTGCTGGATTGAAAACTGACAGCGCAGTTGGAACAATTGCAGCTGGATAATCGAAGCAAAACATGTGGATGATGCAGAAAAAATTGAGAGAATGCCGAAAGAGGATTTTTGGTGGTCGATTGTTTCAGCGGCTACGGTACTGATCGAAGAGAACTGACTAGCGAGGGAAAGTCTTTAGATCGTTTGGAGACAATCAAAGAATCAACGATGGACATCGGTTTCTGAACTCAGAGAAGAATGGAGCATCTAGAATGGTGATGCTGATCGGAGTTGAGGCTGAGCAGAATGGCAAGCTAGGACGGTCGGTTGGAGAAAACCAAAGAGGCAGTGGCCGGCAGTTGCTGATGAAGCTTACTGGAGATGCTGGCGGTGATCGGAGCTGAACAGAGATGACCGACGGCGAATTTTTTTGCATTGGTGTGGATCCGCCGTAGATAAATTGAGCAGTGGTGGTGGTGAGATGTCCGGTGGTGGTCGGCCTGATTTCTGTTTTTTCTGATATAATGGTCGTAGAAATTTTTGCTTTGGTCGGATACCAAATGATATGAATCTCCTTACAAGACTATAGAATGCATAGTTTTCGATCTTTGACCAAACGAGGGATTTTTCAAACCCTAGTAAAGTCACAAAAACTAATCAAAACTAGCCCTCGGGATCATGAACAACTCGAGATTTGTAAAGTTAACTAGTATGCAGGATTTGTTCACAATTCGAAAATTTGCTCGTTAACTAGGCCGCAGGATTAACTTACAAATAAGGGGTTCTTTGTTCACTAAATGCCCGCATGATTAGTTTACAAAGGGTATTGATACTTAATTAACCCGCGGGATTAAGCAACAGTGAAAATTGATGCTCACAAACAATAAACTTGAAAATCTGTATTTTTGATTGATAGAATGCTGATGAATGGCTCGGACATACCCCTCTATATATAGGGATATATCTCGCCCAAGACCCTGATTACAATTGAAAACTGAATCGAATTATGACAGCTTTAAGAAGCTAATGTCATATCTAACTAGAACTCCTAAAATAAATGGTAATCTACTCGAATTATTCTCCAAGTAATCTTGAAGAATATTACTTTATCTAATATTACTAAATCTAATTCTAATCAAATCAAAACTCCTAAATTAAAATATTTCAAAAATAATTCTAAATATGAACACACTACCTCATTAAAAAAACCCAATGGGAAAAAAGTATTTTAGTGTTAAACTCCTAATAATACTAAACTGAGAAAAATAAAATAAATGATATTTTTGACATCATATCATTCCCTCCATGGTCGAAACGTTTTGTCTTGAAAACGTGAACGATCTTCAAAAATAAATGGAAATAAACGTGACACGCCATCCCTGCGAAGTCCAGCTAATAAACGGTGACTAGCCAGTGACTCAAATGTTTATGTGGTAAAAACTCATGAGATAGGAAGACCTGGAGAGAACTCGCGATAAATTAATCAACTCGCGATATATTGGTTGACTCGCGAGATGATGATCTGAAACCATGAGTATCGCGCGTGTTCTGCATGCGCCTTCCAATGGTGTGCAAGTGAGATTCATTCGCCCGATGGTAGCTCGCACATGTGTACCACGCGCCTACTCGCTGGAACCTCTCCTCGGCGGTGCTGGATTGGAAACTAACGACGCGGCCGGAACAATCACTGTTGGATAATCATTGCAAAACCTGTGGATGATGTAGAAAAAACTGAGAGAATACTGAAAGAAGATTCCAGGTGGTCGATTGTTTCAGTGGCCTCGGTACTGGTCGGAGAGAACGGACTGGCGGGGGCAGATCTTTAGATCATTCAGAGACGATCAAAATCAATGGCGAACAGCGGCTTCTAAACTAGGATAATAATGGAGCATCTAGAACGGAGATGCTGATTAGAGTTGAGGCTAAGAAGAACGGCAAGCTATGACAGTCGGTCAGAGAAAATCAAAGCGGCAACGGGACACAGTTGCAAATGAAGGTGACAGGACACGCTGGCGGCAATTGGAGCTGAACAGAGATGACCGGTGGTGGATTGTCTGGCAGCGGTGCGGATTAGTCGTATATAAATTGAGCGGCGCTGAAAATGAGATGTCCAGTGGTGGTCGGCTTGATTTATAATTTTTAATTTTTTTAATATAGTGGTACCAGAAACTTTTGCTTTGTTCTAATCCCAAATGATATGAATCTCCTTACGAATACTCTGGATTGCGGAATTTTAGATCTTTGACTAAATGAGGGATTTTGTAAACTGTAGTAAAGTCACTCAAACTGATCAAAACTAGCCTCGGGATCTTGAACTGCTCGAGAATTGTAAAGCCAACTAGCCCGCACTATTGGTTCATAATTCAAAATTTTGCTCGTTAACTAACCCACGGGATTAACTCACAAATAATGGGTTCTTTGTTCACTAACTAGCCTGTAAGATTAGTTTACAATGGGTATTGATACTTAATTAACCCATATGATTAAGCAACAGTAAAGATTAATGCTCGCAAGCAATAAACTTGAAAATCTATATTTTTTATTGATAAAATGGTGATGAATGGCTCGGCCATACCCTCTATTTATAGGGATATATCTCGCCCAAACCCCTAATTACAATTGGAAATTGAATCGAATTATGGCAGTTTTAAGAAGCTAATGCCAAATCTAACTAGAACTCCTAAAATAAATGGTAATCTGCTCGAATTCTTCTTCAAGTAACCTTGACGAATATTACCTTATCTATTCTAACTAAATCTAATTCTAATCAAATCAAAATCCTAAATTACAATATTTCAAAAATTATTCTAAATATGAGCACACTGCCTCATTTAAAAACCCAATGGAAAAAATACTATAGTTAAGCTCCTAAAAATACTAAACTAAGAAAAATAAAATAAATGATATTTTTAATATCGTATAAAAAATGTACATAACTGACATTAAAAATGGTAAATAGTTGATTAGACATTAGTAATTGATATTGTGAATGACAGTGAACTTCATTAATGTTCGGTTCGAACAAATCCGATTTCAACACAATCGATGAACTTTTCTGTTTTTCCAATTAGGTCCCTCAAAGATGGAGGTGGAGGAAAAATGCAAAATTGGATATAGCCAATAATATGAATAGTATTGTCACAATCATTTCTTTACGACTTATGCATCAAGATCACGGGGGTATTCTTCCCTCGTTTTTACTAGCATTCCATTTATAACTTGACCGTGACGTTGTTAATTTGGAAGATAAATTCCACCTCATCAAAATCAGATGAAATTAAACATTACAACTTTTTTATTAAATTTTGAAGATAACAAAAATCCAACCATTAATCTCATGAAGTTCTAATATAGGGCCTAAAGTAAAAAATATAGTATATGATTACTGCCTAGTATGCAAGTGCTGATCGGATGATTTTGTGGAAATCTCTGTGGAATCATGCTAGTTTATTTATAACTATCGGGGATCTTTAATTAACGAAGGTCCCATGAACTAATATTGGAATCCACTTTGGGTGTGCCATATTACTTTTCAATTTTTCCAAATACGTCCCTCCAACAAAGTGGAAGCAGTCGCAATGCAAAATCGGAGATACCCTTGCCCTTTTTCATCAAGTCACGAGAATGATTTTCCAATATTGTCATGCTTTGGTCAATGGAACGGGATCACAATCTCCTCAGACAGTGTAAGATGAAACTTTAAGAAAACTACGCTATGACCCCCCAATTTCCTTAAATGCTCGATACAGAGGCGCAAACCGGAGGATATGCGTACTCTCTGAACGGAGAATATGCGTACTGTCCAACAGAGGCGCAAACTGGGGTAATCGTCCGTAATTTTCCTTAGCATTGTGTTCAAACCCTTACTATTAGCATGCTGAGAACGATGATTTCCTCCAAATAGAATCAAATGAAACTACATTTTCCATGTCCTTTATGAAAAAAAAATCTAATGAAATTTCGTCCATATTTTCTAAGAAAGTACTAGTACTAGGTCTACAATATAATGTAGATGATTAATCATAAGCATATATACAAGGGTCATATGGGAAGATCTGCTCGAAATTTATCTAGGGATCATAAGACAAGTATTTTTATACCGACGCCGTGTAAAAGTTATGGGGGACCAAGGTTATTTTCGAGAATACCATAATTGAGTTTCGGACTATCGGTGGATTTTTTTTATTTTTTGCACTCAAGTCCCTACAATGAATTGGGAGAAGTCTAACTCTAGAATTGGAGATATTAAATTGTTATTCGCACTGTCACGAGTATTTTGTTCTTGTTTAGCATGAAAAGGTCGTCAGAAGGGTCTGCACTTCTAACAGTGAGTTTTGTACAAACAATTTAAAAAATTACACTTTGGCCCATATAAACGACATTGCATAAGGTTCGCAAATACCGAACCATTGACCGACACTAAACCGATGTCAGTTAAATCAAAATTTTAAGCCAGGAAACGAATTTTTCACCCAAAATTTTGGACAAAATTTCCCCCAAACCCACTTTTTTAATATCATATTCAGCAACAAGAGCCATTAATTTCTCCTCTCCAGCACATGACTTCCTACTCCAGACATTTCCTCTCCATTTACAAAATTTCAACTACTCAACCCAATCTACTCTCTTCTCCCAAACAGCAGCAAGTAATCTAAGATGGAGCATCTCCGGGTTCAAATTATTTGAGTTAGCTCCATTCCATGTTCATTTAGCAATTTTATGTACATACCTTTGATCTACATGTTTTTCTGCCCATTGAACAGTGATTGAATATTTTCATTAAGTATATTGACTACGTTACATGTTATATAGTGTATATTGATTGTGTTCCCAATATTTTGACGTGGTTTTAAGGAGTGAGAAAAATGACCGATATTAGGGTTTATCATGGAAAATAATTAAATTTTAGCATGAACACAAGTTGAATGTGTGACATCAGTCAATGCATCATCAAGTGCGAGATATGACTGAATGGTTACCGAAGTCGCATTTGGCAGGAACTGACTGGAACACATATGATTATTCGACGCCGCTCGATATTCAGACAATGTGACTTTGGTCATTTCTCCTTGCGATGTCTCTTTCTTGCATCCCATGTTAAGATTTATGTCCTACGTTCTCGGCTTTATTACTTATACAACCATTGTTACATGTGTATCTGTTGTAATAGGATAATGACAGTTATTCACAACAATATTTTTATTTTAATATATTGGTAATAGCGGTTTTTGTAAATTAAATGTGATTGCTAGTGATCAATGATTTGTTATGTCATCGATTATTAAATATTATCAAACTCTATGAGAAATGATGCCTAACCGATTCATCTGCTGCGTTGCACAATTTCACAACAAAAATAACACTAGAGTGACGTCGCATGAACCGACATTTTTTCAACGTCGATCTCAAAAAAATATGTCTAATTACTTACCTTTCCACATCAGTGAGCGATGTCACTTTTCACGATCTGCAACCTCGCTTTTCATTAGAACGACATCTACTAGGATAACGTCACAAATTTTCCTAACCCATTGCATGCCATCATGCAATATCCGACGTTGCTTTCATGTATATGTTGATGTCATGTTAAGCGATGTCACAAGTATGATCAACCATTGTTGGCCAACTGCCATTGACTTACATCGGTCATATAACCTACCGGCGTTGGTTAAAAACCAAATTAAAATATTATTTTTACCTCAGTTATATAAAGACGGTTTTTTAATCGATCTTTGACTTCATCGGTTCGGGTTCATCAAGTTGAACCTTGAAAAATCAATAGTGGAAATCAGGCCTATTAAAGGTGGTTCCATCGGACCAGAGAAGTCACTTTGGGAGTGACTCTCTGGTCGTTCCAGTGATCCTCTGCGATCAAAGGCGATTTCAAGAACCGCCTTTGAATGACAAAGATCAAAGGCGGTTATCAACCGCCTTTGATTATTTACAAAAAAATCCTTTAATTAGTTTGGATATTGGAACTTTTAATCAGACAGTCGGACTATCGGTACAATTCCGAGCGTGGAATTGATTATCCGACAGTCGTTTAAGGTTTTGGTTCAGAATGTGGAACTAATTTTTGAGTTCTGAGTGTGGAACTGCTGGTTGGACGCAGAAGAAATGTTATTACAAATCTAGAACGGCGTCAGGAATCGAATGTCATGCCACTAGATTTAGGGCATTTGCTTAGTAAATTTGAGGCATCGGGTTTTAACAAGTTACTCCTCTTAGAAGAACCCGTCCATTACGATGAGGTCCTACAAAATTATGCTAATTTAGGATAATGTGGTAGTAATAAGGACCAAACAATCGTAAACGATGTGACAATATCCATCACGAAGTATTCCATAGATGATGCCCTAGGTTGCCAGTGTAATGACCCTAGAAAGTTGAAGCCTCTCGACGGGGGAGGGGGGGTCTATAGAAATTTTCCATCAATAAAACTAGCACATGTTACCTCTATAACCCCATTGTGCCCGATGGCCATGGATAACAAATATTTCATGAGGTCGGGATCAGGACCGGGGGAGGCAGAGGGCTAAGATGTGGGGATGTTGTCTGCTGAGGACAGGTTCGTGTATGAGTGGATTTGTCAAAATGTTATACCTTTGGGTGATCATGCATGTGAGCCTAAAATGAAAATCTAATGTTATTCTACTACATGATGTAGGGTGTGAAACTTAACTCGGGCTATACGATTTTAATGTATATGTTGAAGGCCGTGGCGGGTAAGAAGAAAGATCTTCCATGTGGTGGCTTAATCACGGCGTTGATCAAGAAGTGGTAGGTCATGCCCGTAAATAAACCATTACGATTAGAGTATAATGAGGCCTGGTTTGACCACAAGCATTTGTGCTTGAATGATGAATGTGTATATGTCTATCACACAATTCCCGGGGCATCTTCTAGGGTAGCAAAGAGAGGGAGGGAAGCTCTATGGAGAAGGCAAAGACATCTTCATCTCGTGAGTATTGACAGTTTTTCAATTTTAAATATACTCCATTCTTTAAGGTCTCTTAATATGTTCTTGACAGTGGTTTGTTACTACCTTCTACTGGACCAAAGCCCAATACCAAAGGGAAGATCTCCAATCACGACTCTACCTACTTAAGACACTTCTTTTCTAGGTACAATTATGATATACTGAATATATGATAATTCGATAAGGGCGAGACACCTATTTATATTTGGAATGTGCATGTTTATTCAAATGTGATTGGGGGAATTTCTAGGGATTAACTCTCAATAAATGTTGAGGCATGCCTCCCATCTATCTCTCATTTCTCAAAACTCAAATCAAATACTTTTGGTATGACTTTGACATTGAATCTTTTTCCCCCACTCCACCCCCATTGAGTTTGTTTTGCAGAATCTGCGTGTAGAGTAATATTTGGCATCCAGATTGTAGTTTGACATGCATCACAAAGCAATCACAAGTAATCATGTCTCATAGCTCTGGTTAGCTACATCCCCGGGTTAGCAAGATTTTTGAAGAATTTTTTATTTTGATAAAATCATCTAGGGAATCGGTTTTATAATTTTGCTCAAGAGTAAATGCTTCCTCCTTACTGGTTGTCATAGCACGTAATTGTTGTTCTAGTCAGGAAAATAGTGTATGGTTGGCAAACAAGTTGTGTGAATGCATTAGTAAACCACATGCTATTGGGATAGGAACGTAAGGAATCCTTTGGTTATGACGTTCCTCCATACACCTTAATGTGGTGAGGCCGTTTGAAATCCCTTGTCAATGGAATTTTTCTTATTTTCACTGCTATTTGTGAATGATTGTAAACACTATATGTTTGGATACTTTATTATGATGATCAATGCAGTTTATATAGGTTACAAGAATGAGTTTGGAATGAAAAGAAATATTTATCATATCCTATTATATCCCAATCAAATTTCAATCACCGATCTCGTCTATTCTAACACATCCCCCCAAGCGAAGCATTGGATGCTCAGAGACACAAAACTTGGAACTGAAAAACTCAAAAAGAGGACGACATAATCCTTTGTGAAGATGTCTGCAAGCTGAAGGGACGCAGGAACATGGTAAAGACAAAGCTTGCCTGAAGAAACCAACTCACAAACGAAGTGATAATCAATGTCAATATGTTTTGCCCGCTTGTGCGCAACAGGTTTTTGAGCCAGAAAGATGGCACTGTTATTATCACAAAGTAGAAGTGGAGGACCAGAGAGAGAGAGAATCGAAGATCATGCAGTAGGTGAGATAACCATACAACTTCTACCGCAGTATTTGCTAAGGCACGATACTCAGACTCAAAACTGGAACGAGAAACCGTGGGTTGCTTCTTAGCACTCCAAGAGACTAGGTTGCCACCAAAAAAGATGGCATACCCAAATTTAGAACGACGGGTCTCAAGACAAAGCGCCTAATCTGCATCTGAATAGTCCAACCCTCGGAAGAGCGAGCTGAGCGAAATGAAAAACCAAAGTGCATAGTCCCACGAACATAGCGGAGAATATGAGTAACTGCAGCAAAATGATCATCCCTAGGATCCTGAAGATACTGTCTAACGGAATTTACCGCAAAAGCACGATCTGGATGAACGATGGTTAGATACTGCAGAGTACCAACCAATGACCGATAAAGAGTAGGATTTGCAAACTTCCCAGTGGTACTACTTTGAAGCTGAGACTGAGGAAGAAACGGCGTAGAGATGGCAGTAGCATCAGTCATCCTAGCTCTACAGAGAATATCACAAACATACTTGTCCTGGCCCAGGAACAAACCCTTGGAAGTAGACTCAACCTCCAAAACAAGAAAATAGTGTAAAGAGCCCAAGTCCTTAATGGAAAACTCTTTATCAGTTCGAGCAATGAACTGACAAATAGCTGAAGAGTCATTTCCTGTAAGGATAATATCGTCCACATAAACCAAGAGATAGACCGAGCAATGAACAATGGACGCCTTCACAACAGGGCAGAAGGTATGATCAAAATCAAACACTGGCATCTGAGAGAAACCCTATGCAACTAGTCGAGCCTTGTATCGATCAATAGTACCATCAGGCCGGTACTTGAGACGATAAACCCACTTGGAGCCGAAAACATTCACATCTGGCGGACAAGGCACCACCAAATCCCATGTATGCTAGTGGCAAAGTGCATTCATTTCCTTATCCATTGCTGAAATCCAGCGAAGATCACGAAGAGCCACACAATAATATCAGGCTTTGTTCTGAACAACTAATTCAGCAAGAAAACCAGATACCTCATAATCAGGGAAAGATCGAGGGCGTCGAGAACCATCCATTGTTCTGGTGGTCATCCGATGCAAGCGAATGAGTGTTGACTCAGGAGAGACATCATTGAAAGTGACAGGAGAATCTGGAGTAGAAGTTCTACGGGCCTAGGACAAAGGTGTAGTAGTAGCCAGACTCATGTGTCTCGGGGCCAGAGAGGTAGGCGTCAGGGCCGAAGCGGCTGAAGGTGATGCTAGAGTGTCATGATCATAACAAACCACACAAGGTAGCCGAGTAGAGGGTGATGCAAGGCGAGAGCTAGGTGGAAAGGACCATGCAGCAGAGGGCTCTGTAAATGAAGATATCCCCAAATGAGAGGTATAGCGGACATCCCGTGGAGAGGAGGCATGGGGAAATAAGATCTCGTCAAACTTGACATGATGTGAGACATAAATATACCCACTAGCCATATCGATACACTTGAACCCTTTGTGGAGAGAATAGTAGACAATGAAAACACATGAAATGGAGCGAGGTACAAACTTATGAGACGCGAGAGCACATAAACATGGATACGCACGACAGCTATATGGGTGAAAGAGAGAATAATCCGGTGTTGTTCCAAAAACAAGCTCAAATGGAGACTTGCCACCAAGAATGGAACTAGGCAGGCGGTTCATAATATAAACCATAGAAGAGAAAGCATCAACCCAATATGATTTGGGTACTGAAGATTGAAATAACATGGAAAGACCAGTCTATGTGATCTTGCAATGCTTGCGCTCAGCCTTATCATTCTGAGCAGGTGTATGAGGAGAAGACATCTGATGATGAATGCCACAAGTCACAAAGTGAGCCTGCAATCGATGATTAGTGAAGTCAATGCTACCATCCGTTTGCAAGATTGTGATGTTGGTAGAAAACTGAGTCTCAACAAATTTCTGGAACTGAATAAATACGTCAAAGAAATCAGACTTCCGACGTAAAGGTAAAAACCATGTGAATTGTGAAAAATCATCGATGCTTATTATCCATGTGATACGTAAAGGTAAAAACCTTTGCATGCTAGTTTACGCTTAGCTCTTTGCTTATTCTTGTTAACACGAAGACGAGTAAAGGTTTAAGTGTGGGGGATTTGATCTGACCTCAAAAGCATGTGTTTTCCGGAGCATTTAACATCTCTTTTGTAATCATTTTGTGGTAAGATTGCTA